>PVKU01009461.1:0-61632 GCA_004027475.1 Anoura caudifer | reverse complement strand
GAATAAATAAAATCTTTAAAAAAGACTTAAAGTATGAATTTCAGTGGAAAAGAAGAATAAAGTATTCTGGAATAAAGGCACAGTTTGAGTAAAGACACTGAGGATCACAGACTCATGGAGAGTTTTTGAAAAGAGGGAAAGAAGTCGGGGCACATGAAGGACACAAGAGGAGACAAGGCTGGACCACCAGGGGAGTAGCGTGCAGTGAGTGTTAGAAGTTTAGAGTCTATTCTTTAGGCAATGGGATGCTATCCAAGTTTTTTTCTGGGGGTGGGGAGGGGTCAGTGACATAATCAACCTGTATATGAAGAACATCAATTCTGGTGACAGCATGAAGTATGTATGGGAGAAGCAAAAGAGAGAGGACATACAGAGGCCAATTCAGAGACTAGTATCCAATCAGTCCATGTTTTTGGAATAGCAACTTTATACATGGCAAACAATTCAGTTTAGAGAAGAGAGAATCTGAAACTGGCAGGAGAAAAATGTGGAATGAGACAGGTGGGCAAGGCAAAGAAAAGCCTGTGAAGACTTATTCACAGAGGTGAATTGCAAGAAAACCAAGAAGAAGTGATGACCCAGATGCCGAGGGAGGAAAGGAGGCAGCATTTACCGAATGACAACGGCCTGCCAGGCCCTGGGCTCCGGGCTCCACACACAGAACCCTACTTGAGTCCCAACCACCCAAAACAGATATCAAAAGCACCATTTGAGGAGGGTGCTAGATTTTAATAGGTGACTTGCCCAGTTCGTGCAGGTAGTTAAGAGGAAGATGAGCACAAATTTAAACTAGAGTCTTTAAAACTTTGAGATGCATGCTTTTCAATTACATCACATTTCAAAAAGATAAAGGATACTGAATGCTGTAATGAAGTCGGGCAGGAGGAAGGCTGCTATCATTCTGTTAGATGTTGTCATTAGGTCATGGGCGATGTCTGAGAGAGCCATTTCAGGGGAGGGACGCGCTGCTGTGTGTTGAAGGGTAAGTAGGGAATGAATAAGGGGAGGCCACACAGTTGCACTGCTCTGTCCAGAAATCAGGCAGTGAAAGGAATGAGGGACGTCTATTACCTACCAAACAGTCTGTGTTAAACACTCTTCTAGGATCTGGAGTGAGAGTGTAAAAAGCAATGTGTGTGTGTGTGTGTGTGTGTGTGTGTGTGTGTCTTTTATTGTTGGTAGATGTATGTTTCAAAGGAACAAAATGTGACGGTGTGATTATGCCATTTAAAAAAAATTCTGCCTGCACCTACTAAGAAAATTGAAGCTTGGTAGTACCTGGTAATCTAGCAAATCAATCAAAAAGTATTTAATATGCCCAAACTCTAAACACACCATAATACTGGGTCCTGTAAAGGGTGTCTGAAAGTTTCCGTGAAACTACTCATTTATTCCAAAAAGTAATTCTCAAATGCTCACCAAAGATGACCCTAGCCTCAGTTGTTTCAAATCTGGTGGGAGGGGGAAGCAGAAAACCCATTCAAGAGCTGCAGTTTGGTAAGGAAATCCACTGTGATAGATGCCTGTGCCAAACGCAGTGTGAGCCCAGGGGAGAGGCATCTTGATCCAGAGAGAACTTCAGGGAGCGGGCAGCGCCCATCCAAGGTTTCCCATGTAGACTGTGGGCGGTGTTTGCAGGCAGAGGGACTATTGCACATAGAGATCAGGCTCTTCTGCAGGAGTGTGAGGAAAGCATTCCCAGGACCCGTGTGGAGGCTGTGGTGTGGCAAGATGGTTTCTTTGTGTGGAAGGCTGCCTGTGTGCCCTCTGTCCTGCCATGGAGAAAGTCCAACTGTGTCCTCAGCAAAGCCCTTTTGCTTCATATTAAAGCTTAGTCCGTTGGAGTCCACGCAGCCTGCTGTGGGCCCCAGCAGCTGCCAGACCCAGGCAGTCCTGTGCTCTCAGGTGAGAGAGAATGCAGGGATGCAAGGGGTAAATATGGGTCATGGGGAGAGAGAGGGCTTCTTTGCTCCCCTGGGATTATATTAGTTTGGGTTTGGGACAGACCAGGTGCCTTTTCAAAATAGCCGATTATCTTCCCAAGTTTTTGCAGGCTTTGATAGGTCCACCCTCTAGTTGAACTGACAGGCCTGGAGGATCAAGCACCTCCTCCTACCCTCCACCATCCCTAACAATCCACTACCAGAGCAAGAAGGGAGGAATGTTAATCCTCTTGACAGAGAAATGCTATGATCCCCAGGGAGTGAGGCTATAGCTTCCTAGTGAAGCAAGCAGGCTCATGCTCCCCAGTTTATCAAACTCCATGTCTAATTCCCTTTGCTCTCATTACTATTAACAATTAGTCAACTACCTACGGTAACAGGACCACAGGTGTGAAGGCACTGACGTGTGAGAGAGGGCACGGTGCATTCTTGGAATTACAAAAAGAGCTGTTGACTGGATCAGAATGTTCAGTTGGATGAGGGATGAGAGCAAGAGATAATATCTACCATTGATCTTCTTTTGTTCAGCTGTTCAATATATATTTATCGAGCAGAGTATGTTCTAGGTGCTGGGACACAGGGGTACCAAAGGCAGTCTGTGTCCTGGAGGAGTTCATATGCTGGTTATTACGAAATCCCAGAATCATGAGGCAGAGATTTCCAAGATCTGCTCTTATCATCACTTTATCTCTACTGTTCATTCTGTTTTTGAAATTAGAAAATGGAGATGCAGGGGCTTTTTTAATTTTAACAGATATTTACTAAAATAACATATCAAAAAGGCAAGGCTTCCCAGATGACACAGAGCTTTGACTGCAAGGACCAAGGCTCAAAGAGTGGGCAGCTTACCTCACTCAAAGAGAGTACTCAAACCACCACCTGAGCTTTTATTTCTGACTAGAATGTACCTCCCTTAAAGCAGAAGAGCAGCCCCCTTTTGCAGGCAAGCAAACCAAGACCCAGAGAGGCTGAGCTGCTTTGAGCGGCATGTCCTAATTGCTTCTGGGATTGAGCAGAATGGTGGTAACTTTCTACCTGGAGATATAATGCTGAAACTGTAAAAACTACCCAGCTAGTTCTGATGTGATAAAACAGCTGTTTGCTGGGCACCATGGGGATATTAATTTTTACACACAATTCAAACAAAAAATGGGAACTGTTGGTTATGACACAGAAAGAAGCTGAAGAAGGCCGGGCTCAGTAGAGGATTTTCAGTAGCAGCCTCTGTAATCCAGCTCTGGACAACCATTCCCGCTGCACCTGAGCTGTTCATCTTTCTGCAAGGAATGCACCTGGAGGCAGTAACTATAAATAATCTGTTCCTGTAAAATTCTGCATTGGGCATGAGCTCTTACATCAACGCAAGTCCCACTGTCGGATGTTCTCGTTTTTCAAGGGCTGTCCCTCTGCCTCCACCCTGGCTGTGGTCTGAGCTGGCCTGATTCACAAGGGCTGTGCTTGCACCACCCACCCCTCTTCTGGACAGCTGACCTCACAGTTGGCCTCAACCCAGTGACTTCAGGGCATTTTAATACCCTGGAATTGGGATTTGGGGATTGGTTATGCCGTGTGAACCCTAAAGTCTCCATTGTAACTCTGAGTTTATGAACTGGAAAGGTTTCAGCAATTTGCTTTGAGAGCTTCTGGCCAAGATGGAGGTATAGGTAGATATACTTTGCTTCCTCTCACAACCAAAAGAAGCATTGCAAACAATTAAAAAAAAACAACCAGAACTGCCAGAAAATTGAACTGTATGGAAGTCTGACAACCAAGGAGCTAAAGAAACATTCAGCCAGACTGATAGGAAGGGTGGAGACAGAAAGCCGAGTGATGGCAGACCAGAATGCGTGAGGCAGCAGCTGGTAGACCAGTCATCCCACAATTGGTGCAGATGAGCCAGGAGGAACAACCGGGGAGTGAGACAGACTAGACAACCCAGGGTTCCAGTATGGGAAACTAAAGCCTCAAAACTTCTGACTGTAAAAATCTGTGGGGGATGCAGCAGTGGGAGAAACTCCCAGCCTCACAGGAGAGTCTGTTTGTGAGGCCCACAGGGTCCTAGAATGTACACAAGCCTACCCACCTAGGAATCAGCACCTGAAAAAGCACAGTCTAATTGTGGGGAGGAAGGGAAGTGAATGAATATGGGATAAGAGCTCAGCATGTGGTATTGTTCCCTCTCTGACCCCTCCCCAACAGGTATCACCACAACACAGCAACATGGGTTGCCCTGCCTTGGCAAATACCTAAGGCTCTGCCCCTTGCAACATAATAGGTGTGCTGAGATAAAGAAATACGTCCCAAATAAAAGAACAGATTAAAACTCCAGGAAAAGAAATAAGCAACAAGGAGACAGCCAACCTATCTGATGCAGAGTTCAAAACACTGCTAATCAGGATGCTCACAGAAACGGTTGAGTATGGTTGCAAAATAGAGGAAGAACTGAAGGCTATGCAAAGTGAAATTAAGAAAAATATACAGGGAACCAACAGATGAAGGAAAGGAAGCCAGGATTCAAATCAAAGATTTGGAACAGAAGGAAGAAATAAACATTCAACCAGAACAGAATGAAGAAACAGGAATCCAGAAAAATGAGGAGAAGCTTAGGAAACTTTGGGACAGCTTTAAATGTTCCAACGTTTGTATCATAGGTATGCCAGAAGAATAAGAACAAGAAATTGAAAACTTATTTGAAAAAAATAATGAAGGAAAACTTCCCCAATCTGGTGAAGGAACTAGAAATGCAAGCCCAGGAAGCTCAAAGAGTCCCAAAGAAGTTGGATCTGAAAAGGAACGCACCAAGACACATCACAATTACACTACCCAAGATTAAAGATAAGGAGAGAATCTTAAAAGCAGCAAGAGGAAAGGAGAGAGTTATCTACAAAGGAGTTCCCATAAGACTGTTAGCTGATTCCTCAAAAGAGACCTTGCAGGCAAGAAGGGGCTGGAAAGAAGTATTGCAAGTCATGAAAGGCAAGAACTTACATCCAAGATTGCTCTATCCAGCAAAGCTGTCATTTAGAATGGAAGGACAGATAAAATGTTTCCTAGATAAGGTCAAGTTAAAGGAGTTCATCATCACCAAGCCACTATTATATGATATGTTAAAAGGACTTATTTAGGAAAAAGAAGATCACAACTATGAACAGTAAAATGAAAACAAACTCATAAGTATCAACAACTGCGCCTAAAACCAAAAACAAACTAAACAAACAATAGAACAGGAACAGAATCACAGAAATGGAGATTACATGAGAGTTATAGGTGGGGAGGGGGTGAGGGGAGAATAGGGGAAAGGTACAGGGATTAAGAAACATAATTGGTAAGTATAAAATAGATGAGGGAAATTTAAGAACAGTGTAGGAAATGGAGAAGCCAAAGAACCTATATGTATGACTCATGGACATGAACTACAGAGGGTAGGAAATGCTGGTAGGAGGGCGGGTGCAGGGCAAAGGGGAATAAAGGGGAGAAAAATGGGACAACTGTAATAGCATAATCAATAAAGTATACTTTATTTATTTATTTATTTTTAAAGATTTTATTTATTTATTTTGAGAGAGAGGGAGGGAAAAAGAGAGGGAGAGAAACATCAGTGTGTGGTTGCCTCTCACGTGCCCCCTACTGGGAACCTGGCCCACAACCCAGGCATGTGCCCTGACTGGGAATTGATCCAGCAACCCTTTGGTTTGTAGGCTGGCACTCAATCCACTGAGCCACACCAGCCAGAGCCAATAAAATATACTTAAAAAAACAAAAGCAATTGGTTTTAAGGAAATCTGGTGTATGAAAATGCAGATTTGTTTAAATGTATGAGTTGGAATGAATATATAATATAAATCATTCATTTTACAAAAGGAATTCATTAAAATAGATTGTTCCTTTGCCTGTATGAGCATTTTTATTCAATTAACTTCAATAAGTCACACTCTGAGGAAGACCCTTGTTGAATAACTTAGAGCATCCAAATAAACATGAAATGCCACTAAACATTAAGAATTTTTAGGAAAAGAAAGCACTTCACTTCCCTCACCTTCAACCCCCCAGTGATGTAAACTGGTGCTTTTGGAAGACAGAGAGTTGGAAAATTTTATGAGCAATAGGCTTTCCTTAGCTGACAGAACCAGAGTTCTGAAAGAAACCTCAGAGTAAAACACCCATCCTTCCCCGGCCCTGTCTCACCCGTGTTGGCAGGTGAGAAACCGGGGCACCGGCAGGGGAAATCTTGGACCAAGGTTGTAAGGCTGGAGCTCAAACTGCTTTCTGTAAACCACACGTCTTTTGGTCAAATTCTCCCTTAATTCCTCCCAACGCTGCTTTGGAAGTAGTATTTCTGTTATCCGGCTGCTTCAGGTCGGGACCTTCGGTGTGGGGCCACCTGGTTCTTGATTCGCCGGGAAAGATTTCAAGGACAAATGGGAGTGAGAATAAAGCAAGTTTATTCAAGTAGAGAAAGAAAAAAGAGGCCAGGGCCGGCGCCACTGTGGAAGAAGCGAGCAGGACTGCAAACCCAGCCCTCTCCCATGATTAATCAGCTCTTGGGATTGCGAGTGTTTCCCAGGGGCCCAGGGGTTGTCCCCAGCTTTGTGGCGCCAAATTCTGACTTCCCACCGCCAAGACCACGGACCACCACAGGGGTTTCCTGCCCTGAACGTATTTCCCTTTGATGGTGCTGGGAGGTGAGGGAGGTTGGGGAAGAGGGTGGGGGAGACTCCAGTGAGACGTGTCTGTTCCTGCTTCCTCATTCCACTCCTCGGATTTTCCCCTTTTTTCTAGCCTGCCTCATTTCCACCTCGAAGAATAATTTAAGAACAAATGGCACCAGGAGTCCAAACACTCATTCTGCTTCCCCCCCCCAACACATTCTTTGCACATTTTATCCCCTCATAAGCCCACCTACAGCAAGAAGTTACATGAAACACACATTCCTCACTAGAACACTTCCCAACCTGTGAGCATGCAAGTTTGCACACAAGCTACAACAGAATGGTTATTTGCTTTTGGAAAGGACTTTTTGCTTTGCACACATAGAATTCCTTTATGTGGGGAATTTCCCTAGTGCATTTGAAGTGTTATTTGATTTATACACAACTTTGCAACATCACTGCTTAATAAAGTATACCTGTCAACAATCAGCTTCCCTGCTCTCAGCCTTTCCCTTCAAAGCTAACAGAGAATGATGAGGACTTGAACCAAATGCAAAGATCTGCTTCCATCAGGCATGGGTTAGAAATGTTCCATTGCTCTAAAAATTGTCAGTGTCGCCTAAGATTTCTTAAGCCACGCACTGCATCTTCTTGTTTAAGCCTCACAAAAATCTTATGCGGTAAGGGCCATTTTCCCCATTGTAGAGATGAGGAAACAGGCCCAGATGGATTACGAACTGCAGGCATCAAGGTGTGATTCAAACCTAGGAATTCTGAATCCCAAACCCATGTTTTCTCCACTTCATTGTATTACCTAACCTATTTCGACTTCTGTAAAACATAATTTTTTAGTCACATTCAAACTGGTTCTCTCTGCCAGTTTTTGTGAAGAATTTTATTTGATTTGCTACTTGATAAATAAATAAATATTTGGAATTGCAATTCTGCAAACTGATGCACTGTGTTTCCCTGTTTGATTCAGTCTGTTTTCAACTTTCTTAGGAGTTTCTACTGAATTCTAAATATTATTTGAAACAGAAACATCATCTCAATTATTTAGCAGAACTCGCTTGCTGGAAATACTTTTTACGGCATGTTGGGGCCATCTAAGCAGTTTCTCATTTGCAACAAATAATGGCAGTATGGTCCTAATTCCTAGTTCCACCTACATGACTCCATGCCCCTTACCTGTTACCAAGTCAGCCTATAGGTCGGAGGGAGACGGTGGGCTCTGCAAGTGCTCTCCCGTTGTTCAGGATTGTCCAGCAGTGCTCCCAGCAGGCCCTGCCAGCGCACAAAGGGGCAACTGCAGCCTCTTACAAGTGGGGCAGCTCAGGCGACACTGAGTTGGTTTGCTTGAAATAGTAGTGCAGCAATCACTAAAAGACCTTTGAAGGTGGCTTCTTCATGGCCATCAGGTTCTACTTTAGCTTCCAAGGTAGCTCTAACTTACATCCAGGGTGTTGCAAGGCAATGGCTTAAATTTTGATGGACAGAGCAAAGTCTCTGTTCTTGAAGGCATGCTCACATGATCTCACTCAGTGCAACTTCGCTCTTGAAACCCTGGACATTGGAACCAGGACATTAGGTGCCATCCCCACTATAATCAAATCTCCCCAGGTTCACTCAAAGAACAACCAGTCAGCACACAGTCAGTGCACTGTCTTTCAGGCAGGGCCTGCTACGATACGGAAAGTCTAGGTTACTTCCCTGCCTCTTTCTCCCTCTCCTTCTTGCTCTCTCCCTCTCTCTCACAGACAGTATTCTTAGAAACATCCACTTCCTTCAGCGACCAGACACTGTTAACCCAAAACAAATGGAGAGCTCCCATCAACAGAGACTGAGCCTGCTGGGCACATTCTCACGTCCAGACGGAGAACAAATGGCTTCACAGGGCACCTCCAGGTCTAGAGTTCTGCAGTGCTCCGGGGGTTCCGAGGTTCTGTGACAGGTGCACACCCCCCCCTTGCTTTTCTCCTTGTCCTTTTATGACTGGTCTTTCTTTCCTCCCTTGAGAATGTCCTCCCTGTTCACTGAAGTCAATCCTCATTGTCATAAAAATGTGTTGGAGGGAGCAACTGAGATCCCCTACATATGTTGTTAGCTTGGCTCACATGAACCCTTACAAAAATTCAAAACTAATCACAGCAAGAAAAACTGGCTAATTAGATTACACCAAAATTAAGGATTTCTGTTCAATAAGTAAGATTTTTTTTAAAAAAGGTCTTAGAACAGTTTGCCCACACTGCTTTCCAATGTTTCATTTCCCATCTTGTGTCATAATTACTATGTGAATTTCTACCTCCCCTCAGACTATACATGCCATCAAAGCAAGACTTACGCCCCAGTTATCTCTGCCATCCTGTGTCCAGGCTCACTGCACCCCATTGGTGTGAGCTCAGTAAGTAGTGGTGTACAAGGACACGGCAGGCGGTGGAACGGAGGGAGGACAGGTCAGGAGATTTGAAGGGGCAGCTAGTGCAGCTTCTTCCCGCCATAGACTCTCTGGAGGCGTGGCATGCCCTTCTACAGACCATCATCTGCCTGGCCCTGGGTGTTCTTGGGGGCAGCCATGACTGTGGTCCTGCCCTCCCTGGGGTTATCCTGTCACACTCAACCTCTGACCCAGCAGAGGGCCCAGAGGAACACTAGGGACTAGAATGCTCTTGGCCCAGGGTGTACATTCCCAAGTAACCAAGCGCTCAGGTTTCTTAGGTACGGGTGTTTGGACTGTGGCTCTTTGGGGAGCAATTAAAGGAAGGAAGAAGAATGCACTTGGAAATGCTCTTACCTATCAACCCTTAAGAAAGCAGGAGTTTAACTAACCCTCTATCTCGTATTGGTGAGGGCCTCTGCTTAACCATTCCTGAGAGAAGGGATTTCATTCTATCCTGTATAAAAGACCTCCAGATAAGCAAGTTCCCAACAGGCCTAGCGCTCCCTGCACTCCAGAAAAGAGCTGTTCCCTCCTACAGTCTCCTGCCGAGGGGTGTCTGCCAACCCTGATTATAAGGCCGATGCAAAGCCACAATTTAATTCCCCCTAAATGTCTGTTCATTTCATTTGGATTTCAGAGTGGAAAAACACCTTAGAGGAAGCCAACCTTGCATCTTCTAGATAAAGAACTAGGCACAAGATGTGTCTGCTCTGTGGCTACCTTCGTTAGCCTGTTTTCTGTGCTAAAAGAGGAAGTTAAATCATTAATAGCGGAAGAGCTGAGTCCAGAAACACATTATCACATGCTTTTTAAAAAATAAACTTTAAGAACAGTTGTAGCACTACCTTGTAGACCTGAAACTAACATAAGATTGTATGTTGACAGTAATAAAAAATAAATTTAAAAGAAGAACAGTCTTAGATTTACAGAGGTCACTACCTACTTGAAAATGCTAAACTACTTCATTCCTCTTGTTACTGTTTTACTAACTGTGTCCACTCAGGGCTACAGCACAGAGTAACTTGTTTTCCATTTTATTGGCACTAAGTACTTTATATGGGTGTTTGGCCCAGGTTCAGGAACAGTTTGCTTGTTTTCTGAGGGGAAATGTTACAAAGAGCAACTTTTGTACACAGGTTCTATGCTGAAGGTAGGAAAAAGATTTTATTTAAATTAGAGCAATGTCAAAATATAATCAGAATAACACTAGCTAACATTTCCTGTATACTTACTGTGAATCAAGCATGATCTCAATTAATCTTCAAATCAATCTAATGAGTTAGTTGTTATCCCTACTTTCAAGTGACAAAAACGAGGCTCGGAAAGACCACCTGAAGTCTCAGCTATCAGCAGCTGCACTGTGCTTTAAACTGAGCAGTGGGCGGCCGGGGGTCATGTTTTCCCACAGTTAGCTTGGTCCTCTCTGCTCTGAAATGATCTTGATCTTTAATGTTGGTCCTGATTTGATAATTCATTCATACACCCATGCTACACAATTATTGCATGTGCCTTGTACGGAATATCATATGAATTCTTAACATCCATCACACGACCTGTTTGTGATCAATGTAAATGCGGTGCGGGCAGACACACTGCTGGGCAAATGGATTCCCATAGCTTGGCAAACATATCTGCATATCCTTGACATTTATAGCACACTTTCTAATTATATTAAGCTTATCATATTCATTTATTTCCTTAAGGGAAACAGTATGACTAGCAATTAAAGTTCTGGAATTAAACTGTCTGGGTTTAAATCCTGGATTTACCATGTATTAACAAGTCAATTAATCTCTCAGTAGCTCAGTTAACACATGTGAAAAGATCAGATTGATAACCACAGTGCCTCTCACATGGGCTTGTGAGAAATGACAAGGTAATACGCACAAAGCATTTAGCATAGCCCCTCACAGGTAGTAAGTGCTAGGAAAAGCCTGTGGCTGTATTATCATGTCTGTGGTTGTGTGCATGGCATCGCACATCCATCACTAATGTGATAAAGGACATTGGGTAGCAAGGCATGTCTGCACAGACACATCACACACTCAGAGCACTACAAAAGCCCACTCACACGCTGCCACACAGGCTGCATGTGTGAATTCCACTGATCATTTTTAATAGCTCTCCACTTGCAAAAAAAAAAAGATGGCTAAACACCGAGGTCAACCTAATAGCTTAAAATACAGGTTTATTTATTTGAGGGTCTGTGGAGAAGAGGGGCGTGGAAAATGGTAACAACTGGTACAAGTATGATCATTATTATCAGTGTTACTGTTACCAGTATGAATAGAACTCTGGGCTTTCAGCATCTCCGGCTTCTGCAGAAAGCAACAGGAGAATGCATCCTTGCTTCCTGACAATGGCGGTGGTTTTGCCATTCAGTTATCATTTCCATCACACTCTGTGGAAGTTAAAGATGGAATCTGGGTCTTCTATTGAAACGGGCTATCTTTCTATCTCTTTCATTACAGGAGAAGCAACTGGTAAGGTGAACACAATGTGCTGCAACTCAGGCCTTGGAAATGCCCAAAGCCCAACGGCCCTAATCCACTTTGAGACTAAGTGCGTTCAGAACGCGAGGTTTTATATTAAGCTATATATTATAGTAAAATCAGCTGCAGGGGAAAATCCTCTCTAAACCAGAGATAAACCATTTTCATTTATTTCTAAAGCTTACAAGAGCCTGGTGCAAGAGGGAAAAAAACCTCAATTAATAAGACACCAATTTAACCCTTGGCTGAGCTATAGCAAGGGCGGCCATGTGGGTTTTGCACAAAGGCTATTGTACATGCGCATGTGTAGAACCCTCATGGGCATCACGGGGGCCAAAAAGTGAGATTATTCTAATGGGAAACACTAAGAGCAAGCCTCAAAGTCACTGTTTGGCCACTGAAACATAATGGGAAAAGTCAGTAATTAAAGGAACCTCACCCACTGAGCGTATTCCACAGCCCTTCAGAGAGAAGCCAGTAGAGGGAAACCCTGTGTTTTCTCTCTGATCCCTTTTTCCATGTACTTAATGAAACACTAAATTTATCCCTGGATGTCAAAAGAAGAGAGTGGAATGTGTAAATGGTCGCTGACTTCTGTGGAAGTTTCCAGTGCCCCCTCTCCTATAAATCACATTTCCTAATGTTTATTGGTCACTTCTCCATTCAAGACAGGTCAGCCCAGCACTGGCATTAATGCAACGAGTCAAACAGGAAAGATGGAGTGCTCCAGTCTCTCACTGGCACAGACTGTGCCTTGCCACATTCCCCAGAGGGATGAAGGGGATGAAATGGGGGTGATAATATATTTTTTAAAAGGAAGTGTAATTTCTCTCCATTGCTGGTTTGGAGGGCAGGAAAATGCAAGTGCCTCACCTTTGAGTAGGGGTGAAAACCCAGGACTAGGTGAGCTCAGGGCAGACTGTAGTGTAATTAGCATTCCATTTTAGGCAGGTAATATTCAAGTCCAAGATGATTCAGTCTAAAAGCAGTACTTATAAGGAAATACAAAGAGAGGATGTGGGTCTCTGAGCTTTTCAGCTTAAAAAGTGAAGTCAGGCCTTGACCAGGTAGTTCAGTTGGTTAAGGGTGTCTTCCTGACATGCCAAGGTTAAGAGTTCGATCCCCAGTCGGAGCACATACAAGGATCAACAAATGAATGCATCAATAAGTAGAACAACAAATGAATCTCTCTCTCTCTCTCTCTCTCAAAATCAATTTTTAAAAAATGAAGTCAACAAAATTATGGGGAAAATAGTATACTCAAGGAGTGGGCCTTTATATAATAGCACAAAGTTTTTGGAAAGCAACATGGAAACATGTAGTTAGAGCCATAAGCTAGTAATACTTTTTGACCTTACAATCCTGCTCCTAAGAGATGTGTGGTTTGGAAGAACAGGGGTTGGGAAGCTCAGCAGATCTGAGTACAAACCCTTGCTCTCTCCTCACCTGCCAGGTGACTTAGCAGAGGCACTTCCTCCCCCAGGCTTCGGTTTGCTCCTGCGCAAAAGGGGAGGAATGACAAACACTTCGTGAGCTGCGAGTGTTCAGGGCTGCACAAGTGAAGCGCCTGGCACACCACATAGTCAACAAATTGCTTTCGATTTTTTAAACTGTGATAACAATTATTTATTACACAAGAGGATGTTTATTGAACAGTAAAAAGTTGGTAACAACTAAAATACCAAACAACAGAATGACTAAGGAAATCATGATATTTCCACTCAAAGGAGAATTGCAACTATTTAAAAATCTAAACTTACATCTACTATATATTTAAATCATTTATGGTTATATTTGTTTCCCTTTGTAAACATTTGCTGGAAGTGGAAAGGTGTTGCACACACACTAAAATTACAACATTGGGTGTGTGTAGTTTTCTTTGTTGTAGTAAGTGGTGTCAGGGAGCAATATTTTGCTATCTTGCCACCCCAATATGCATCTTTGGCATAAGGATTATTTTAGGCAGATTATTTTTAGGAAACAAAAGACTGAGGAAGAAACTTTGACCTTCCCTCTAGCTTCCTAAAAGAATTTGGTTAGGGTACCTGTTCCAAGAAGGGACATGTCACCACAGATAACAATGGTATAGTGTGACTCAGGTGTCATAGACAAGGAGGAACCTAGCAAGGGCCTATTTGAGCAAGTCCTCTCTGCGTCCATTGTAAGCTTTTTTTTTTTAACCAAACATTTGTTTTTCTATGTCAATGTGCATTGCCTTCCCTCCTTTTGAAGTCCCAGACTCCTACCTCTTCTTAGTTCAGAAGGGTATATAAGCCCCAATCTCCTGCCCTGCTGTGGGCCCCTATATTCTTATGGAACCCCTGTCTGTATGAAATTAAATTTTATTTTCTCCAGTTAATCTGTTTCATGTCAATTCAATTGTTAAACCAGCCAAAAGAATCTAGAAGAGTAGAGTGGAAATTTTTCTTCCCTGACAGTTGTACCATTATAGATTTCACTTGCTCATTTGTTTTAAGATAATGAACTATGTTTAATCTAAAAAAATGTTTAATTGAATTAAACCCTTAATTTAAAATGAAAAAAATTTGGGATGTGCCAAGGTATTTCTTCATCTCCAAGGAGATATAACTTAAGCCAGCAACACCACGCCCACACTCACCACATCAAGCCTAAAGAGTAGCGTATCAGTTCCAGAGCTAACATTATGATTTCCAGAGATCTACCTACAGAATTGCTTAAAAAAACAAACAAACAAACAAACAAACAAACAAAACAACCCATTACCCTTTGTTCATTTAGTTACTAGGGATCTGTTGCAGATATTTGTTATACTTGCTATATTCTAGCTTCGTGCTAGGTAATGAATCTGTATCTCGGTCTCGATGAGCGTAGATCCTGCTAAAGAAGATAAGCTATTCAAACATTTAAACAGGAGGCAGTGGGCAGCGCCATAAAAGTAACCAAGGTACTTTAGGGTCTGCATCCATTATCTCAATAAACCATAGGTAAGCAGGAAGATGGAGATGTGTTTTATAGGTTAAAAAAAAAAAAAAAGCATTGCTTAGAAGTCACTCAGCAATTAAGTGTCAGAGCCAGGAAACCCAAACTCTTGTCTTCTGATGACACATTTGCTGCTCGCATCATCCATCTCTCACAGCCTCCCCCTACATGAAGTGATCTGGAAGTTCTCTTTGCCAGCATCTTTCTAGGTCTTCCTCGTCCTTCCTCACACTCTGAGTGAGCATGTGATGTTCTAATTCTTGAGAAGGGCAAGTGGCTACACTGCCTTTATGGGATGTGGGTACACACCCCCATGCCAGTCGGAACAGGGACTGGTGGCGCTTGGGTTCTCGTGTTGGTAGAGAACTAGGGACCACAAAGTCACAAATCTCTGGTAATCTGAGAGCCACACATCTAAGGGGCATCTAGGCACAGCTGATTTTGCTCTAAAATACTTGTTTCTGCTCTGTTTCAGTAGGAGGCTGGAGCAAAGAAGTCTTCTCCTTGGACCCTCATATTCCTCCCTTTGACCCCTTCCCGTCTCCTTCACTCCCCTTTTCCTCCTGCACTTTTTTCTCCTGTTCTCAGTAAGATATCCTTCCTCCTCTTTTCCTGTGTCTTCTTCTGCTTTTGTTAACTCTTTTTCCTTGTCTCCAAATCTTCTGTACTGTGAATCCTGAAGGCCTGGCCTCATGACCCTAACTCTCCCTCCATGACCTCCTTGCTCCTCCCTGAACTTACCAGACACAGCTGATCATCTCGGAGCCAGACACGGAAAGGTGGGAATGGAGAGCCCGATTCTAAAAACCTGACCTTGTGACCCAGTGATTCTAACTCCACCACAGTTCAAAACAAACTGGAACTCAGAGAGGGTGTGCCAGGTATCTGTTATTGACCGCTGAAGGAACGTGCAGAGAGGGCTACCTTTGGAGAAAGAAGATCACAAATGTTGTGAAGTCATTCGCTTTGCTGCTTATTTATTGTGGGTTTTGTTACAGTTGTTGTTAGTTTGTTCTTTGTGAACTATCCTTTCAGTCACCCACGTCACCACCTCTGAAGGCAGAAATAAGGCCTTGGTCTCACAGGCACACTGTTCACAGCGAGCCATGTCGACTGCACGTGAAGTCCTTCAGTGTCAGGCCAGCACGTCTGCCAGTAGGTAATTAGGCTCTTCTGGCAACCCAGCACCAAAAAGTCCTGCACAATGGGCATGTTTTAAAAACTAAAGACAAATAAACAATTGGCAAAAGTGATCTTACTTTTAGGAAATCCTATCTAGCTGTCAGGGCAAGGAGGACAGGTAAAACAGATAAGGCCGGAAGTGCCCCAGCCAAGAAGTGTCAAGGGGGCAAGAATTCGGCATTTCAGAGGCCAGGTAAGATACTGAAACAGAGCTGCCAAAACAAAAACCCGCACCTGCACAGACCTTTGGATGAGAAACCCTTCTACACAAACAGAATAATTTTGCAACACCCCAGGAAGGGAAATAGAGCAGGTATAACGTTACTTTGTAGATGAGAGAACAGGATCAGAAAGATTATAAGACTTTCATGAGTCCCACAGTACAAGGAAAAGGGAGGATTCCCAGCCCAGGTGTGCCCTTTCCAAATCACCGTAATTATCAAGCGTGCTTGCCTGGTAGTTATGTGGTAAGACAATGACAGTGTTGGGAACTCTGTTCTTTCTACTGCCCCCCCAAAGGCCTAGGTAACCTAATCATGTAACCAAACTTCTTTTTCCTCCAGCTCTTGATAAAGATTACTCTAATCAGTGCTGCCTCTGGGCAAATACCAGGAAGAATTAAAAGGAAGGCAAGCCTCTTGGACTAGCTCAGCCTCATCGTATTGCCCCCACCTTCTGAAACAATAAATATTGCTCTTCATCTGGGTGGTAGAGAGGGAGCATTCTGCTTTCAGCTGCAGTGGGCTTCTGACTAAAGAGTACTTCCAATCTTCAGAGGTCTGGCATAGGAGAGGCCAAGAATATAAAAACTGACCAGCTAGAACAGTGTTAGTGTTAGGAGGCAGAGTTATCCTGCATGAACTCATGCTCAACAACTTAGAGAGAGTCCAAATCATCCTAGCAGACTCCCTGTGTATCCCAGTCATTGCACTGACTGTAAATGTTCACTGCCCATCAGTGCTCTAACGAGTAGGTAATCCTGCCAGACTGTTTTCAGTTTATCCTATGGACAACACCCCCTGGCTCAGAGGTTTGGGGTGGGAGAAGTGGGTCCCACCATTCTTCCCCATTGCATTCTATTTCCCTAAAAAATAGTCAACTGTAACATAGAACCGATTTACACATTCAGCCAAATTATTATGGAAAATAAAGTAAAATCTGATCCCTTGGTTGGACTATTAGTGCCTTCTGGGTCACAGTACTAGTTTTAACATAACCCCGACCCTGTGTTTCCACAAAATAAGAAAGGTGGCAGGGGATCCACGCAAACCATGAGCCAGCTGTAAAGAGATAACAAAGAGACCAGCAAGGCCCCAGCTGGGCTTCTGCACTGGGGCAATGTCTGTGATATCATTCTCTCCCATGTCACTTAGTTTTCTGTTAGTGTCCTGGCCTTTTCTGAGAGCATCTGAGAAAACTTGCATCTAGAAGGACTAATCACTCCTGCAAGTTCACACGGCAAAACAGTGATTCCTGGAGTAGGCCTCACAGCTCCAAGTGGCAGTCCAAAGTTCAGCTGTAATGCCAAAGGCATCAAAAGTCCACTTTCTTAAATCCTGTACGCTTTCATTTGAAATTGCTAAGACTATGAGCCTAACTCCTAGAACCTGCACCTCACTAGAGAAAGCTTCATAACCTTTGATTCAGGATCATTTAGAACCACCCTAGGGCAATAAGACATTTTGCTGTTGTCTATGGAAAAACCTAGACCACGAGCTCCTGGAGAGCACAGGCTTTGCTGTGATAAAGGTTGGATTCAGGACTTCTGACCAAGATGGAGGTGTAGGTGGACACACTGAGCCTCCTCTCATAACCAAGATTAAGGACAACAACAACAAAAAAACCCCAACCAGAATGGATAGAGGATTGAATTGTATGGAAGTCTGACAACGATTCACCTGGACCAGTAAGAGGGGCAGAGTTGGCTGCCGATGGAGAGGGGTCACAGTGGGAAGAAGCAGTAGCTGGTGGTTCTGGGTGCACAGGTGGCGGCTTCTGAGCATAGGGAGGAAGCAAGCAGACCAAGCAAGGCAAACAAGGCAGCTGACCGTGGTCACACATTCGCGTGCAGATAAGCCAGGTGAAAATGGGCAGTGAGAGGGACTGCACAGCGCAGGGCCCCAGCGCTGGGAAATAGAGTCTAAAGGGCACCGATTGAGATCACTTGTGGGGGTTGGGGTGCCGGGAAGGAGACCCAGCCTCACGGGAGAGTCCGTTGGAGAGACCCATGGGGTCCTGGAACATGCACAAGCCCACCCACATGGAGATCAGCGCCAGAGGGACCCAGTTTGCTTGGGGAAAGTGGTGGAAGGGACTGAAATCTGAGAGAGAGTGGAACAGGTGCCATTGTTCCCTCTCGGACCCCGCCCCCACATCCAGTGATTGGGTTGCCCCGCCCTGGTGAACGCCTAAGGCTCTGCCCCTCATTTGTAACAGCTGTGACCAGAACCCCCCCAAAAAAAAAAACAAGGATGGCTCAAACGGGAGAACAGATTGGGGCCCCAGAGCTAATTCACTTAAGTGACCAAAAGGTAGCCAACCTATCAGATGCACAGTTCAAAGCACTGGCAATTAGGAAGCTCACAGAACTGGTTGATTTTGGTCACAAATTAGATGAACAAATAGAGGCTACAATAAGTGAAATGAAGAAAAATGCACAGGGAACCAATAGTGATGGGAGGAAAACTGGGACTCAAATCAATGGAGTGAACCAGAAGGAAGAAACAAACAACCAAACAGAAAAGAAGGAAGAAACAAGAATTCAAAAAAAATGAGGAGAGGCTTAGGAACCTCCAGGACATCTTTAAATGTTCCAACATCCGAATTATAGGGGTACCAGAAGGGGAAGAGGAAGAGCAACAAGTGGAAAACTTGTCTGAACAAATAATAAAGGAGAACTTCCCCAATCTGGCAAAGGAAATAGACTTCCAGGAAGTCCAGGAAGCTCAGAGTCCAAAAGAAGGTGGACCCAAGGAGGAACACACCAAGGCACATCAGAATTACATTAGCCAAGATTAAAATGAAGGAGAGAATTCTAGAAGCAGCAAGGGATAAAGGCAGAGTCACTTACAAAGGAGTTCCCATCAGACTGTCAGCTGATTTCTCAAAAGAGACCTTACAGGCTGGAAGGGGCTGGAAAGAAGTATTCCAAGTCATGAAAGTCAAGGATCTACATCCAAGATTGCTCTATTCAGCAAAGCTGTCATTTAGAATGGAAGGGCAGATTAAGTGCTTCTCAGATAAGGTCAAGTTAAAGGAGTTCATCATCACCAAGCCCTTATTATATGAAATGTTAAAGGGACTTGTCTAAGACAAAGAAGATAAAAATAGGACAGTAAAAAGTCAGCAAACTCACAGATATTAACAACCACACCTAAAACAAAAGCCAACTAAGCAAACCACTACAACAGGAGCAGAAATACAGAAATGGAGATCACATGGAGGGTTAGCAACAGGGAAGTGGGAGGAGGAGAGAGAGGGAAAAGGTACAGAGAATAAGTAGCATAGGCGGTAGGTAGAAAATAGACAGGGGGAGAGCAAGAATAGTGTGGGAAGAGTAGAAGCTAAAGAACTTATGACAAATGGACATGAACTAAAAGGGGGAGTGTGCGTGGGAGGGGGTGTGCAGGGTGAAGGGGAGTGATGGGGGAGAAATGGGACAACTGTAATAGCATAATCAATAAAATGTAATTTTTTAAAAAATGGTTGGGTTCATGGCATTTAGCTCGGTGCTTGGTATGTAAACACCACTCAGAAGATACCTATTGAATGAGTGAATGGACCTGAACACTTAATTTTAGGTGATGAGAGAGACACGTGTCAGCCTATCAATTTCCACATAGCCCTGCCATTCAGGGGCCCTGACTTGGCCCAACTTCCTTTGAAAAGGTCATTTTACCAACTCTGTTTAAAACTGCTAGGCCATAAGTAGACAGAAGTGGCAAATCCCTGGGTGGTATGGAACAACGTCTTGCACCCTCTGGAGGCCAGGCTGATTTCAGGCTCCAAAGCCACCACAGCACTACTAGTGCTTTTAATTTAAGCATCCTGGTAGCCAAGAGTCTGCAGGTTTTACCCAACACTTCCTTCAAACAAGGTGTTAGCATAGGTAGCTAGATATTAATAAACAAAGGGAGCAAAGAGAATCAGACATCATTAAGCATAATTAACTAGGGAGCATAAGCCTGTTTGCTTCACCAGGAAGTTACAGCTTCACCACCCCCCCTGCGCCCCAAGGGAATCACTAGTCTATTCCCCACAGATCACTGGGGGGAGAGACAGAACAATAAAGGGGGAGGTAAGTACACGCACAGTAGGAGCCAAGAGGGCAACCATAGAGGCCCATCAGTCTAGCCTGGGGAAAGAATTGATTGGCTAAGGGACACAATCCTGGAAGATCTAGGAAATAGATTGGTTAGTAGGTGGACCGATCGGAAGTCCACAAAAGCTTGGGAAGTTGATCGATTATTTTGAAAAAGTGCCCAGTTCATCCCAAGTGCAAGATAATAGCTCTCTCTCTCCCTCTCTCTCCATAACAAGTACTCACCTCATTGGTTCCATTTCAGCCATGTGGCCTGCGCAGACACCTGGGGCCCGAGGCAAACCACACGGGCTTCAAGTGCAGGCCTGGACACAGCGCCAGCTGAAGCGCAGCCGAGAACACAGACCAAGCTAGCCAGATGGGGACAAAGGCTGGACTGGACTAGCATTGGCATGGTACAGAATCTGGACACTGGCCCTAATTCTGGGCCTGATGAAGGCAAGATTGGACTGTTTCCATGGTGGGATGGAAGCCCAGCGTAACTCCTTTGATTTTGCATCCAGCACCACAAATAAACCTTATCACCAGACCTCATCCTCCCTTGTGGGTCTCCTGGAATGCTTTCTTGTGACACTGCAAGAACCCCACTTCCACCAGCAACATCAGGAGTCATTGGTCTATGGGCCAGAGAGATGTGACCCATTCCTGGAGTCCTCAAAGGAGACTTCTCCTCTCTGTACTGAGAGCAGATGAATACGTCAAAAGCTGAAATTGAAACTTTTAAAGTAAATTGCCTTTCCAAGAATGGTCTGTGGTTTCAAGAGCTCCTAGAAAATAACCATTCAAAGAAAACAATTTCTAGTCTGGAACATTCAGATTTCTATCTATTTGGGGTTATCAGGTCAGGTTACCCTTCTGAGTATTAAAGACCTTCAGAAGCCCTTTCAAACCTTCACAGTAGGTCCTGAAACAACGTTTTTCATTCAGTCATTGCATCATAAAGTTAATGAGATGGCGTAGGAGATTAACTCTCCTTCATATCAGTTAGATTACGGTAAAATTGATTTTGTTACATGTTCATTCACTTAAGGTCACAGAACCTATCGACAATGTTAAGTGAGGTCCTACTACATTGCTAGCCTTCCACGGTTACATTCCCACTTCACAGAAGGAAAAACTAGGAACCCAGCCAATTATTGAAAAATAATAACTGTCCTCTTAAGCCCACAGAAGGTTTTCAGTTTTATATTTATTTTTGTTTTAAATGTGAGATAAATGAAAAAAAAAAAAAAACATAAACTGCATCATAGGTAAGCGCCACATGTGCGGGGGTTTTTGTGTTGAGTGTTGGTGCCCTAGTGCCTTGAACAGCGTCTGACACAACAACCCGCACCTGGGGAACTGACGCGTGGACTAAGCCTAAAGGAAAAGACGTTCTTCTTCATGGAGATTATTGCATGCTGGAGACGATGCCACTCCTTCCAGGGAACCTTTAAACACGCGTTGAGTTCTCATTTATCTTAAAAATGATAGAATTTGAGAGCTGGAAGGAGCCTTAGAAATCATCAGTCTGATCCCATCCTCCGGTTTCTCCCGTTCAGTCTCTTCACAGATGAGGAAAATGAAGATCAGAGAGGTTAAACCACTGACCACTGATCACACAACAGTTTCACGGTGGGGCCTGCAGCAAATCCATCTTCACCCCTGATACTTTCTAAAATAGCAATGATATTTGAAGTTTTTGGCTGTGACTTACAGTAAAAAGTACATTATAGCCCAGCATACACACACAACATTAAAAAGGGTTTCATGAAATAATAGTTGCCCTCTGCATGTAATGTGCACTGGTCTATTGTCTATTTTATTTCATTTTTTATAATATGCTGATCACAACTCACTGAATCAAGTTCACAACTTGAAAATTTTTAAAAAAGCGTTCCACTCTAGCACCTTGCCTACTATATCCTTTCTTGCACAGGCTTCGGTCCTCCAGAACCTTCTGCCAAGGAAAACTAGAGTGACCAGCTTTTGGCACCCTTGGCCCAAAGATCCCAATTTGAGGACACACTGTCTCCCACTGTCGAGTTTCATTTCACTTCCAAGAGTGCAGTCCGAGCAGCCCTCCTTCCCAACCAGGGTAAGCACAACAGTGTGCTTCCGAACACACACCAGGGCCCTCGGCAGCAGCCTTGTCCTTGTCCTTGACTGGCTTTCTAGCCCGCAAGTGAGCAGGAATTTGCCTCCTTACACAAAAGATTATGTTCTTATCTCTCACTAGCCTTGCTCTGCTGCCGTCACTCTCCCCCAGCCCAGGAAGGGGGTTGGGGAGGCAGAAAAGAGCTGGGAAGGGGAGAGGAGGACAAGTGCGTGGGTCTGAGGTCATCGGCTACATAAGTAGGTGTGAACAGATGGACTGCGGAACAGTGTTCGGGAGGTGGGCAGTCTCTCCATCTCCCTCTCGCTCTCTGGTGTGGGCATGCGCACACTGGGTCACACCATACTCTCCCTTCTCCTGTTTGATTACTTGTTCCTTCATCTCTTTCTCAGACACCCTTTACCAAATATTTTCCCTCTCTGTCCCTCTCAAGCTAAGAGAGTTAACATGGTGGGCAGACGGTGTCTCCACTATTTCTCTTCTGACAGGCTGGAACTTTCTACTCTGTCTTCCCATTTTCCTGCTGAGAATCAGCAAGACAGGATTTGGCAGGGGAGTGCTTTGTGGCAGCCAGGGCTGAAAACCTCCCACAGCAACCTGGGCACATTCCCACGACTCCCTGACACCAGGCAGAATGTCTAGGGCTGGCAACTCTCCCTCTCAGAAGCAGTTCACAAGTTGCAGGCATCCCTGGCCCTTACCGATGAGTCCCAACCTGGCTGCAGGAAATGGGAGTGAAGGCAGGGAGCCAGCGGGGAAGCTGGGCAATGCTTTGAATCCTTATGGGCCATTTCAGATATTCTCAGGGACAGCCTGTGAGCCTAGGGCTCCAGGCCTGGGGTTCTGCTCCTGAAAGGGGGAGACTTAAATGAACTGAAAGGCAGGAGCACAATCCTCTATCCCATAGCTGTGACCTCAGCGTGCTGTGTGGTGAGTCAGTTCCTGAACCTCTCTGGCTCCGTTACTCTTAAAATGAGAGATTAAATTTTAAAAAACAAAATTAATTGGTCACATTCAACGGTCCCTTCAGTAATTCAAGTAATTAATTCATTATGTTGAAAACTGGCAAATAAAGGAAAAGAATCAAGCATTTATCCTCTTTCCTCCTATACCAACAACATCAGATAAAAATAGTTGTTCAGAGTAAGCGCCTCTTTTGAAAAGTATCCCAACAAATAAACAAAAAAGAAATGATGGAATATTACCATTTGGCAACATCCAGTCAATTGATGAATCAAGACATTGAGCAACAAGGGATCACAAAAAGAGAGACAATCGGACATCATGGGCTTCCTGAGAAGAAAACAGTATCACCCACAATCTTGCCAAAATGATCTACTCAGATCAAACTCCTGGGTCCAGAAACTTATCTGCAGAAAACGAGTAGGACAAAAACATGTGAACCAAATTAAGAGTGAGCAAGCAGCCCAGCCCAGACTGTAAGAACCTCACAGGTCAATCGCCATGAGTTCTTCAAGAAATAGAGTTTAAGGAGAAGAAACTGATGAAAGGTGAACCTGGAGACCAGCGGAGACTTTTAAGACGTGCCGATTTTTCTAAATGGAAAAGACTACACTAGAATGTCAAGGGATTTGCCGTTGGCTGAGAAAGGTACAAGGCAACGAGAGTCAGGGGGGTGATTCCTGGGGGTGGGGGCAGTTGTGCTTAAATCAGGGCACAGAGAAGGGCTTCTGAAATAGCCTGTGGAGCTTCATTGCTCATGTATCACGACCTGTGTCTGTATTTTATTTTATAGCAAGGTATTTTTTTTAAAACTGAAAGAGTAGGAAAATCACCTTTCATTCACCACAAGCCCGGAACATTGTGTTCTGGGAGGCTAGTTCTGGAAAGCTCCAGGGGTTGTAATGGGGGAGAAGGACTCTCCTCTGAGCACTGTTCAGCAGGAGGCAGAGGGCAGACTGGGTCTTGAGTCCTGACTGCCACCCACTGGCTGTGGCCCTGGGAAGTTCAGCGAGCTCTCTCATCCCACTTTCCTGACCTGCAAAGTGGAGGTAATAGCTCCTGCCTGAACGCTGTGACAGTGAAATAACTCACCGGAGTTCTTAGTGGAGGACCTGGCACACAGTGTGCACTCAATATTGGTTACGACTAATAATTGTAATTATTATTATTATCTATCTGGTTATTAGGATGCTCCTAATGTGGATAGAAGTAAAGCAGAAGGAAGATTTCTTTTTTCTTCTTCTTTTTAAAATTTATTTAATTGTATTTTTTACATTTATACTTTATTTTTTATTGTATATGCTATTGCAGTTGTCCCAACTTTCCCCCCTTCACACTCCTCCACCCTGCCTGCTCCTCACTTCCACAGTCATTCCCCACACCATCGTTTATGTCCACAGGTCCTTCATACGTGTTATTTGACTAATCCCTTCACTTTCTTTCAATTAGTCCCCAACTCCTTCCTCCTCCTCTTTTTTTAGTATCCTCACCTGTGGACATATTCATTAAGTTTTAGAGAGAGGAAAGGTGGGAGGGGGAGAGGCAGCAAGAGAGATGGAGAGAGGTCTGTTGCCTCCTGTACCTGCCCTACCTGGCTGGAAATCAAACCCATGAACTTTTGGGCAGAGGACGATGCTCCAATGCTCCAACTAACTGAGTCACTCCAGCCAGGGCCAGATTTCTTCTCTAAAGAAGGAATACAACAGCATGGCCCCTCTGGGACATGTCATGAGGGTGGCTGTATAAAGTGTGGCTTCATAAGCCACCAGCCAGTTCTCCATGGTGTGTCTCCTGATGGACATGTGGATGTCTTGGTTCACTCTTCCTCCTCCTCATGGAGTGGGAAACCAAAGCCATTCTCATCACAGCCACGCTCATCAAGTCAGTCCGGTGGTCTGTCTGTGCCTGGTCCTCTCTTCCAGGTGGAGGCAGCCTCGGGGCACCACTAGTTTGTCCCTTGGTCACTGGAGCTACTCTGTGGGAAGCAGCCACTGGGACGAGCACTACCCCTGGGAAGCCGGAGGGCCCGGTGGTCAAGGGCATGAGTTCTGCACAGGACGGATGACGGGCACTCGCCTCCCAGGGCTGCTGTGAGGAGGGGCTCTGAGTGGGCGCGTACAGCCTTTGGGAGCCGGGGAGCCTCACACCCTTGTCAGGAGTCACTGTGAGGCCTCCGGCAGAATGGCCAGCTGCCTTCTGCTTTTTTTGCTTTCACTTCTGGGAGGGCAGGGAAAGTAAGAAAATCCCACACAGCTTAGTCAGTCTTCTTTCAAGTTATTGCCCAAACAATTTCATCTTACCTGTGTGACCACGGGCAGGTCACTTAACCTCAATGTGCCCTCATTTCTTCATTTATAAAATGGAGGTAAGAGCCACTGCGTTATATGGTTGTCAGAGATTAAGTGAGTTAAAAAATACAAATTATTTTGAACAACGCCTGACGAAAAAAAAGTTCTGTTTTCAGACTTTCTGAGCTCATGTCCTTGCTCATTCCCTTAATAGTTAAGCAACCCTGGAGAAGTTGCTTCGCCCTCTACATCTCTGCTTATTTCATCTACAAAATGGGGATGATAACAGAACCCAGCTCACTGGGTTGGTGTGACTGTGAAACAGGATTATGCAAGTAAAGATCCTGGCTCACATAATATTTAGCAAATATTAGCTATCATTACCCTCACAATGCCAGACATTAGAAAAGTTTTATTTTTCCTCTCTGTCCAAAGGAGAGCAAAATCTTGCAGTAGATATACTTGCAGACCATGAGCTGCAACCACTAGGATCAAGGACAGGCAGTCCCCTCTGTACCCATCACATCTTGGAGGGGGGGGGGGCTGTAGAGCAGCAGGCCACATGGTGGAGCCTCTCTAAGCCACAGAAAATCGAGGTAAGTAAAAGGAAAGCAGACTCTTCTGTGGAATCGTGGTGAATAAGGGAGGAGGTGAAAGGTGTGGTAAAGAGGAGAGAAGCTTTTATCTGCACTGTAGCAAGATACATTCACCAACCCAACCTCACTTTTCTGAAGAATGACCACGCCATTAGTAGTGCGAAATAGCAGCTAGAGCCTACTGGGGTAACAGAGTTCTCAGAATCTTTATTTCTTGTTGCCTTTTCTCTCTGATACTTCATTTGATTCTCTCAACAGTGAAGTAGAGCAGACAGAAAAAAAATTTTGAATAGGAAACCCTATTTCACAGATGGACTACAGTCAAAAGAGACAAAAAAACTTACTCAAGGTCATGAATTTATTGGGTCCTTCACCACCCAGCAAGGGCCACTTGGTTGAGCACAGGGGTTCTCACCTCTGGCTCCTCACTGGAATCACCTGAGGAGCTTTGGCATCATACCTTTGATATACCAAAGGTGTAATGCCTGGGTCTCACCCTCAGAGACCCTGACACATTCCGTCTGTGGTGCAGCCGGGACATGGGGGTTGCCAAACAATCTTCAGGCCTGTAATATGCAGCCAAGGTTGAATCACTACTTGAGCGTATTTGACTTCTTGGGTAATAAGTAAAACCCACATCTCACCTACAGAAACTCTAACATTTCCTTTGTCCTTCTGGGTAGGCAGGCAATAGGGGAAAGAAACAATGTAAAAACTAACTACTTCTTTGAGAAGTCAGTTCAGACATCATTTAGTGGTATACCAAGGGCAGATGTATCTGAAGACTTCAAAAGGAAAAAGGATTCATTCACTTTTCCTTTTTTCATACATGTAAGGGTTCTATACATTCCCAAAATTTTACAATTTAATTTTATTTGTGTGGCAGCAGGCAAGAAAAACCACTTTGAATGGAAAAAGCCCTTGGTATGAAAATCAAAATCTTCTTCTAAAAGATTTCTGTTCCAGAACCTGTCTGATTTCATTAAACTAAAATTTGTTAAGGATCTATAATATTTAATTGTTTATTCAACATTTATTGAGATTTTGCTAAATACATATGATCTGGCCCTATACTCAAGGGATTGTAAGCTCATAGGACACAAGATGATGGAGCATGTAAACTGTGCTTGCCTCCTCCCCAACCATATCAAAATTACAGTTAAACTACAGAAAACCACCATTGAGAGCTGCCTGAACTCTAGGTGAAGAGAAGCTGTATAACCAAGGATATTCGGAAGAAAACAAGTGGAGACTCATAGGAGGGGCGGAGACACAGAACAGGCAGGTTCCATGGTCACCATGTGGTAGTTAAAAATCAGGAGAAATATCTCAGCTGTGGAGTTCCACACCGAGGAGCAAGGGGTCCCAGCCCCACACCAGGTACTCAGGGTTCCAGGGCCAGGAGGAGAGTCCCCATAACTTTTGACTGTAAAAACCAGCAGAGATTGTGGCTGAATGAGACAAAGGGCTTCTAGAGTCCTGGGCATTCCTCTTAAAGGGCCTACCATGGATTCACTACAACTCATTCGCTCTGAGCTCCAGCACTGGGGCATCAGCTTGTAGGTCTCCAGGGACATATGGAGAGGGACTGAATTGTCCAGAGAGGGATGGAGGGCAGCTCTTTCTGAGACAGAAGTACTGGCAGGGGCCACTATTCCTTTGTTGAGCCCTTCCCCCACAAAGCCAGAAGGCCTCCATCAACCTGGGTCACACTGTTTGACCAGCACTGGTAATTCCCTGAGATCTCACACCACCCAACTTGCGGGCTCACCCACGCTGGTTCCAGTGGCCTTTCTTGGCTCATGCTGCTAACTTTCCTAAAAACTTTCAAAGGTTCACAAACCCTAAACAAGCAGCCTCTGACTTCAGCATGTCCTGCACCTCTTACTAAGGAGCTCCAAGCCCAGCATTAGTGGCAGCCAGCCTTGGACATAGCCTGGCCTTTCCCTGGAACCTCCAAGCCCAGCACAAGCCACAACCATCAGCACATCACTTTGTAGCTCATGCTGAGAGGACTCAGGCAGGGCACAGGGAGCAGCTGACCTTACTCTGCACCTCTCAGGAGGCACAGGCAACAGCATGCTCAGTGGTCAGCTTTAGACCATGCTGGAGTACCTCCTAGCCACCCCCATGAGCAACACTCTCAAGGGGCAGACTTGGCAGGTGGAAGAGCCCCTCCCTGCACAGCTGATTCTCGGTTGTGGGCTTGGCCAGTTATCACAGCAAATCTGCCTGGGGATAAATCTCTCCCATTGACATGCCAACAGCACCAAGGTTCAACTACAACAGGAGAGTGTACAAGCTAACAAGAGGGGTGCACTTGGAACATCCAGCACAGGTGACTGGGGAGGCTGCACCGCTGGGCCCTACAGGACACCTACTACATAAGGCCACTCTGACATGACCAGGAGACATAGCAGCTCTACCTAACACACAGAACAAGCACAGGGAGGTGGCCAAATGAGGAGGCAAAGAAACATGTCCCAAATGGAAGAACAGAACAAAACTTCAGGAAAAGAACTAAATAAAAAGGAGATAAGCAATCAACCCGATGCAGAATTCAAAATGCTACTTATAAGAATGCTCAATGAAATTAGGGGAAGAGTAGAGGCATTAAGTGAAAACTTCAACAAAGAGATAGAAAACTTAAAAATTGAGGGGGAAACACACACACACACACAAACCGAAATGAAGAATACATTAACTGAAATAAAGAATACATCACAAGGAACCAACAATGAAGTAGATGAAGCAGAAGATCAGATCAGAGATTTCGGAAGATAAAGAACCAGAAAACACCCAATCAGAACAGCTAAAAGAAAAAAGAATCCAAAAAATGAAAACAGTGTAAGGAGCCTCGGGGACAACTTCAAGCATTCCATGGGGGTACTAGAAGGACAAGAGAGAAAGCAAAGAATTGAAAACCTATGTGAAAAAAATGGCAGACAACTCCTGTAACCTGGTGAAGGAAATAAACATGTAAATCCATGATAGACAGAGAGTCCCAAACAAGATTAACTCAAAGAGTCCCACACCAAGACACATCATAATTAAAATGTCAAAGTTTAAAGACAAAGAGAGAACCTTAAAAGCATCAAGAGAGACTTACATGTTACACCTGAAACCATAAAAATCCTGGGAGAAAACACAGACAGAAAAATCTTAGACATTGCTCATAACAATATTTTATTTGATATACCTTCTCAGGCAAGGGGGGAAAAATGAAATAAACAAATGGGACTACATCAGACTGAAATGCTTTTGCACAGCAAAGGAAACCATCAGCATAATGAAAAGACAACCCTTGGAATGGGAGAACATATTCACTGATACAATGATAAGGGATTAATATCCAAGATTTATAAAGAACTTATACAACTCAAGAATAAAAAAAAGTCCAATTAAAAATGGGCAAAAGACTTGAATAGACACTTTTCCAAAGAGGACATACAGATGGCCAATAGACATATGAAAAGATGCTCAATCATCAGAGAAATGCAAGTTAAAACCACAATGAGATACCACCTCACATCAGGCAGTATATCTATCATCAATAAATCAAAAAACAACATGTGCTGGTGAGCATGTGGAGAAAGGGGAATTCTCATGTACCGTTGGTGGGAATGGAAGATTGGTGCCGCTACTGTGGAAAGCAGTATGGAGATGCCTCAGAAAATTTAAAATGAACTGCCTTATGACCCAGTGATTCCACTTCCAGGAATTTATTCAATGAAACCTGAAAACTAATTCAAAAGAATATAAGCACCCTTATATTCACTGAAGCATTATCTACAATTGCCAAGATTTGGGAGTAACCCTAGTGTCCATCGGTAGATGAGCTGATAAAACAACTATGGGACATTTACACAATAGAATACTACTCAGCCATAAAAAAGATGAAAATTTTACCCTTTGAAACAGCATGGATGGACTGGAGAACATTATGCTAAGTGAAATAAACTAGTCAGAGAAAGACAAATACCGGATGATCTCACTCATAGGTGCAATCTAATGAACAATCTGAACTAACAAGCAAAATAGAGACCATCTCATACATAGAGAGCAGGCTGACAGATCTGGGGGTGGGTAGGGAGTGAAGGGATTGAGCAAAAAGGAAAAAAGGACTCATGGACATGGACAGCAATGTGGTGATTGCAGAGGGGGGGGAATATGGGAGATAAATGGTAATGGAAAAATACAATAAAAAATAAACTAAAAAAGGAATAAAAGTAGCATGAAAAGAGCTGTTAGTCATCTACAAAGGAGCTCCCTTAAGACTGTCAGCTGATTTCTCAATAGAAACCTTTCAGGCCAGAAAGAACTGACAAGAAATAATCAAAGTGATAAAAAGCCAAGACCCACACCAAGATTACTCTACCCAGCAAAGCTGTTGTGCAGAATTGAAGGAGAGATAAAGAGCTTCTCTGGCAAGAAAAAGTTAGCAGAGTTCCTCACCACCTATTTAGCATTACAAAAAAAGAGGAAAAAAGTTAAAGGGGTATTCTTTAAGAAGAAGAAGAAAGAGAGATAAAATATATGAATAATAAAAATGCAATAAATACATCTTTATCAATGATTACTTTTAATGTAAATGAATTAAATGTTCCAATAAAAAGACACAATGGCTGAAAAAATAACAAAACAAGACCTCTACATGTGCTGTCTACAAGAAACTCACTTCAAACAGAAACACACAGACTGAAAGAAAAGGGATGAAAAAAGAGCTTTCATGAAAATGAAAAGAAACAAACAAAAAGCTGAGGTAGTAAGACTTATACCAGACAAAATAAACTTAAGGGGTATAATGAGAGACAAAGGAGGACCCAGCAAATCCCTTTGGGGTATTTATCTGAGGAAACCCAAAACTCGAATAACTCATTGCAGCTTTACAGTAGCCAAGATATGGAAGCAAACTAAGTGCCCATCAATAAATAAAGGCATAAAGAAGAAGTAGTGCATATATACAATGAAATATGACTCAGCCATTAAAAACTAAAAATGAAGTCTTGCCATCTGCAACAACATGGACATACCTAGAAGGTATTGTGCTAAGTGAAATAAGTCAGATAAAGGTAAATGCCATATAGTTTCACTTATATGTGGAATCTAAAAAACAAAACAAAACAAAAAAACAATTAAACAGTATAAAAACAGAGTCATAGATACAGAAAACAGTTGCCAGAAGGGAGGGAAGTTGGGGGGATGCATGAAAAAGGTAAAGGGATTAAGAAGTACAAATTGGTATTGACAGAATAATTATGGGAATGTAAAGTAGAACATAGAAAATACAGTCATTAATATTGTAATAATTGTGTATGGTGCCAGGTGGGTACTAGCAGAGGGGTACTGGATTTATTGGAATGATCATTTCATAAGTTTTATAATGTCAAATCACTGGTTATACCCATGAAACTAATAATATTGTATGTTGACTGTAATTGAAAAATAAAAATATACTTAAAAACTTGTATGGCACTCAAAATAGTTCCAAAAATAACCACAAGAAAAAATTTATGCTAAGTGCGTAGATACTTAGCATTTGGTACACTGAAGACACCGAGTAATTATATGGAAAAGGAAAAAGGAAGAGCAGTAGGAGGAAAGAAGGGAAGGATGGAAGAAGTTAAAAAAAAATCCTTCAAGATAAAAGAGCACAGTGTGTGGGAAGCTGTTGCAACCACAGCCTTCCAGAAGAGGTTGGAGTCAGGAGACATAGAAGTGGAGAGGCAACTGCATTCAGAAGAAAACAGTATATGCAAAAGCAGGAAGAAGGTACTGAAGCCTAACAATGTTTGGAGAGCACAAAACAGTATCATTGGATAGAGAAGAAGAAATATCAACAGTGACAGAAAGAAAAATGGTGGAAGAGAAAGCTGTTGTCACTACAAAAAATGGAGAGAATAATGTTATTATTTTTAATTGGTAGGTAATAAATGACGATAAATCCTGGTTTTCTCCAGACAGTATCAATTTACATCTCTGGTTCATGCATAATTGCTAAGAACACGCTGTTTCACTCTCAAAAGTCCTATGATTTGGATAATAAATTATATGATCATCTTAACAACAATCAGCTTTTCACTCTTTAAAAAACAGGGAAAAGGAGTAGAGTAAGAATAATATTATCAGAGTTGAATTTTACTAAGACTCATCAGCAGTTCTATTCGATTTGCACTCAAAAGGGCAGAAAAATTAGAGATGCGAAGATCATTCAGAAGTTATAATTTTACTCGGGCAAAAATAAAGAGCCTCAACTGGAGTGCCAGCCAAATGTGGTAGGCAGTCTGTGAGGTACCCCAAGACCCCCACCCTGTGGTATTCACTCTGAGTAGAGTTGACCTGTGTAACCACTAGGACAGACACTACAGAAATGATGAGCGCAGCTTCTGAGGCCAGCTCACAGAAGACAATGTGGCTTCCTCCCTGCTCTCACTTTCTTGGATCACTTGGTCTGCAAGAAGTCAGGTGGTATGTTGTAAGGGCCCTCACATTGCTCCATGACAAGGTGCATATGGTGAGTAACAGACCTGTCATCTTCAGCACATATTTGTGAGCCCTGCAAGTGAGCCATCTTGTGACTGAATCCTCCAACCCAGCCGCTCCTTCAGACAACTGCAGTTGCTGTCCAAGTACAATCCAATGGGAGATCCTAAGTGAGAATCATCCCTCCAAGCTTCGGAGTTCCTAACCCAAAGAAACTGTGAGATAAAAATGTTTATTATTGTTTTAAGCTGCTATGTTTAGGGTAATTTGTTACTCAGTAACAAATAGTAGACCACAGAAATAAAAAGGAAAGAATAAAAATGAATTGCACATGGAAATTCAAGTAAATGGCATTTGGTTCCTCATCCCAGTTCCTCAGTTAATGAGCCATGTGATGTTGCAGAAATTATTTAATATCTAAGAGCTGTGGTCTCCTCATCTGCAAAATACAAAGGCCTGACTAATGATATTCAGTGTTCCTTCTAGCATCCTAATTAAATGATTCTATTATTATAAAAGGGCACTTGTTAGTCATACAGCAGGGTTTAAAAATTATCACATTATTGGGAGACTTCTGGTCAAGATGGAGGTGTAGGTAAACACTACTCACCTCCTTGCACAACCACATCAAAATTGTAACTAAATTATAGAACAACCATCATTCGGAACTGTCAGATATTGAGTTGGATGATCGTCTGATGACTAGACTGGTAGGAGGGGTGGAGACAGAATGGGCTGGTCCCACATCCACATGTGGTGGATAAAAATTTGGGAGGGATACCTTGGGAACGAGGTGTCCAAGCCCACACCAGGCCCTCCCTCCCAGGGTTACAGTGCCAGGAAAATGAGTCCCCATAATTTCTGGCTGCAAAAACTAGCAGAGAATGAGTCAGTGGAAGAAAATTCTGGAGCCCCAGGCAGTTCCTCTTAAAGAACCCACACACAGAATTACTCAAACGGAGCTCCAGCACCAGGGTAGCAGCTTGAAAGGCACCAGTGGCATTCAGGGAGGAACTGAAATGTCTGCATTAGGGAGAGAGCTGGGGAACAGCTTTCTCCCAGAGAGAAAGGTGGGCAGAGGCCACTGTCCCTTTTCTGAGCCCTCCCCCAACAGGGCCACAGAGCCACAGGCAGGTGCCACATCTGAGACTCCATCAACTTGGTTGAAACTGTTTGCCTTGCTCCGGAGATCCCATGAGACTCTATCCCACCCAACTTATGGGCCCATCCAAAATGTTAACTATGACTTTTCCATATAAATGATTGGTCTTGGCTCATGCTTCACAACTTCCTAAATCCTCTCAAACAAGCAACAGTCAGCCTCAGTCAGCCCCTAGCCCCTGTACCTCTTGCTAATGGGTTCCAAGCCCAGTACTAGCAGCAGTCAGCCCATGTTCACAGCTTGAGTTCACATGGGAATCTCCAAGCCCAGCACAAGTAGTAGCCATCTCAGATGGCTTGATAGCTCATGTAGGGTGGTCCCAGGTAGAATGCAGGTGGAGGCGACCTTGGCCTCCACCATCTGGGGAACCCTAGAGCCTGAGCCTGCTCTACTGAGCACCCAGTGGAGGTCTACAGACATGTCAGAGTATCACCACCCTGGCCCTGCACAGCTGATCCTCCACAGAGGGTGGAGGTTGGTGGTCAGTGGTCACAGCCAGTTCTTATAACTGACTGGCCTGGGTAAATTCCAACTATTGACCTGCCAACAGCAATCAAGGCTCAACTACAAGAGGAGGGTCTACACAGCCCACGTGAAGGACTCACCTCAAGTACCCAGCTTGGGTGATAGGGGATGCTGTGTCAATGGACCCTTAGACATTAGGACCCATGACATTAGACCATGCCACCAAGACAGGGAGTCACAGCAGCTCTACCTAATACATAGAAACAAACACAGGGAGGCTGCCAAAACAAGGAGATAAAGAAACGTGGCCCAAAAGAAAGAAGAGATCAAAACTCCAGAAAAAGAGCTAAACAAAATGGAGATAAGTAATCGATCAGATGCAGAATTCAAAACAATGGTTATAAGGATCCTCAAAGAACTTAGTGAGGACCTCAACAGCATAAAAAAATTGAGTCAGAAATAAAGGATACACTAATTGAAAAAAAAAAAACCCAATTTACAGGGAAACAACAGTAGAATGATCAAAGCCAAGAATCAAATCAATGATCTGGAACATAAGGAAGCAAAAAAAAAAAAAAAAATTCAGAACAAGATAAAAAAAGAATTCAGGAAAATACAATGGGACAGCTGATGGTGATTGGGAGAACTGTGTGAGGTCCCAAGGCGCCTACTTTGAAGGGGACTCAGGTGTCATTGTCCTATGTACAATGTTTCATGTATGTTGTATCTTCTTCAATAAATGTCTCTATTTTTCATAGTAAAAAAAAAGAATTCACAAAAATGAGAATATTGTAAGCAGCCTCTGGGAAAACTTCAAGCATTTCAATATTCACATGATAGTGGTGCCAGAAGAGAAAGAGTAAGAAATTCAAAATCTATTTAAAAAAATAGTGAAAGAAAACTTCCCTAATTCAGTTGAAGGGATAAACATGTAAGTCCAGGAAGCACAGAGTCCCAAACAAGATGGATGCAAAGAGGCCCACTCCAAGACACATCATAATCAAAATGACAAAGGTTAAAGATAAAGAGGCGATCTTCAAAGCAGCAAGAGAAAAGCAGTTAGTTACCTACAGAAGAGTTCCCACAAGACTGTCAGCTGATTTCTCAAAAGAAATTTTGTAGGCTTAGAAGGGATTGGCAAGAAATATTCAAAGTTATGAAAAGCAAAGACCTAGAGCCAAGATTGCTCTACCCACCAAAGATATCACTTAGAATTGAAGGGCAGATAAAGAGCTTCCCACACAAGGAAAAAACTAAAGGATTTCATCATCGCCAAACTATTATTATATGCAATGTTAAAGGGACTTTTTTTAAGAAAAAGAAGATCAAAACTAGGAACCATAAATGGCAAAAAATACATATCTATCCATAATTGAATCTAAAAAACAAACTAAGTGAACTAGAAGAACTGAGACAGAATCATGGATATGGAGAACATTTTGATGGTTGCCAGATGGGAGGGGGTGTGGGGGAATGGGTGAAGAGGTGAAGGGACTAAAAAGTACAAATAGGTAGTTACAGAATAGCCATGGGGTTGTAAAGTGCAGTATAAGAAACAAGTAGCCAAAGAACTTACATGCATGACACGGACATAAACAATGGTGTGGGGATTTCCTGAAGGAGGGGGGGTTCTGGGTGGAAGTGAGCAAAGGGGGAATAATTGGAACAACTGTTATAGCATAATCAATAAAATATAATTTAAAAATAAATTAAAATTTTTAAAAAGAAACTATCACATTATCTGGAGGGTTCTCTGTTTCTCTGGCCTCACATCTTCATCAGTATTATCAGTGACTGAATTAAAGATATAAAAGATATTATTGTCAAAATCAGAGGAAAAGTGATCACCATGGTTGAAGTAAAATGCCTAAATACCTTGAAATCCTGGAATTTAAGCCAAATATAACAGGACAAAATGTAACACAGACAGATAGCCTGTGCAGATAGTCTGAAAATTCATCTCTAGGAGCATTAGGGTGTGCTAAGAGTAATATTCATTATTAATCAATACTATGAACAAGGTGCCAACAAAAGAATTCTGTCTTTCTTCATTGGATTCATATATTCATTCATTTTTTAAAAATATATTTTATTGATTATGCTATTACAGTTGTCCCATTCCCCCCCATCATTCTCCTCCACCCTGCACACCCTCTCCCACCCACATTCCCCCCTTTAGTTCATGTCTGTGGGTCTTACATATAAGCTCTTTAGCTTCTACATTTCCTATACTATGCTTAACCTCCCCCTGTCTATCTCCTACCTACCATTTATGCTACTTATTCTCTGTACCTTTCACCCCTCTCTTTCCCACCCACTCCCCCACTGATAACCCTCCATGTGATCTCCATTTCTGTGGTTCTGTTCCTGTTCTAGTTGCTTAGTTTGTTTTTGTTTTAGGTTGGGTTGTTAATAACTGTGAGTTTGTTGTCACTTTACTATTCGTATTTTTTATCTTCTTTTTCCTAGATAAGCCCCTTTAACATTTCATATAATAAGGACTTGGTGATGATGAACTCCTTTAACTTGACCTTATCTGGGAAGCACTTTATCTGCCCTTTCATTCTAAATGATAGCTTTGCTGGATAGAGCAATCTTAGATGTAGGTCTTTGCCTTTCATGACTTTGAATACTTTCCTGCCCCTTCTTGCCTGTAAAGTTTCTTTTGAGAAATCAATTGACAGTCTTATGGGCACTCCTTTGTAGGTAACTGTCTCCTTTTCTCTTGTTGCTTTTAAGATTCTTTCCTTCTCTTCAATCTTGGCTAATGTAATTCTGATGTGCCTTGGTGTGGTCCTCCTTGGGCCCAACTTCTTTGGGACTCTCTGAGCTTACTGGACTTCCTGGAAGTCTATTTCCTTTGCCAGATTGGGGACATTCCTCTTCATTATTTGTTCAAATAAGTTTTCAATTTCTTGCTCTTCCTCTTCTCCTTCTGACACGATTTGGATGTTGGAACATTTAAAGATATCCTAGAGGTTCCTAAACCTCTCCTCAGTTTTTTGAATTCCTGTTTCTTCATTTTGTTCTGGCTGAATGCTTATTTTTTCCTTCTGGTCCACACCATTGATTTGAGTCCCGGTTTCCTTCCCATGACTGTTGGTTCCCTATACATTTTCCCTTATTTCACTTAGCATAGCCTTCATTTTTTCATCTAATTTGTGACCATATTCAACCAATTCTGTGAGCATCCTGATTACCAGTGTTTTGAACTGTGCATCTGATAGGTTGGCTATCTCTTCATCACTTAGTTGTATTTTTTCTGGAGCTTTGATCTGATCTTTCATTCACACTTTTTTTTTTTTTTTTTTTGTCTTAGCATGCCTGTTCCATAGTAAGGAGCAGAGCCTTAGGTGTTCACCAGGCCAGGGCAACCCATGTTGCTGTGTTGTGACGCTGTATGTAGGGGAGTGATCGAGAGGCAACAATGTGGCTTACTCCGCTCTCTGCCAGTTTTCAGTCACTTCCTGAGCTACCCACAATCAAGTTGGGCCCTTCTGGTGCTCATTCCTGAGTGTTTGGGTTTGTGTATGTTCTAGGACCCTGTTCATCTCACCAATAAACTCTTCTGTGAGGCTGGGAGTTTCTCCCACTGTCACCTCAACCCCCACAGGTGTTTTCAATCAGAAGTTTGAGGCTTTATTTCCCCACGCTGGAACCCTGGGTTGTGTGGTCTGTCTCAATCCCCAGTTGTTTCTCCTGGTTTATCTGCATGCAAATGTGGGACCACCCAGTCTGCAATCTGCCACCTCATCAGGTTTACCAGCAGCAGCCTTGCTGCCAGTCCTCTGCCCAGCTGCCTGCCCCACCCCTCCTACTGGTCTGGATATTTCTTCTTTAACTCTTTGGTTGTCGGACTTCTATACAGTTTGATTTTCTGTTAGTTCTGGGTGCTTTTTACTTTTAAATTTGTTGTTGTCCTTCTTTTGGTTGTGCGAGGAGGCACAGTGTGTCTACCTATGCCTCCATCTTGGCCAGCAAGATGTTAATGGATTCATATATTCATTCTACAATCAGCCAGGAACCATATGAGACCTTGAGGCTATTGCAATAACTAAGACATAGACATAGCCTACATTTTTAGAATTGTAGGACCTAAAAATAATGGAGAAGAGAATCCCATTTTCATATTTGCTTGGTAAGATTATATATGAATATTGATCCAGAATTCAATTGATCTATAGACAAACCAGAGTCTGGTCTGAGAAGACTTAATGGAATGGAATGGAACTCAAAGTATTGAGAATAACATAATGTTTATTAAGTGTCTACTCTGTCCTGTCTAGTAAAAATATGTCCAGAGAGGATGGGTTAGGATAGAACCTTGCCAAATATCAGTACATAAAGAACCAGCAGAGAAGAGGACGTGCAAAAGAGGCTAAATAGGAAAAGAAAGAAATCAGAGAAAAATCTGGAAGCTAAACCAAAAATGTGTGTCAAAGTTCAAAGGTATGTGATTTGACACCTCTCCTTCCAATCTCCTCTCTACCCTTCTAACTTGCTCTCTCTGATCCAAATACTTGGGTCTTCTGGTCATTCTTCAAATATACCTCCTCATTCCAAAGTCTGGGTCATTGTCTTTGCTTTTCCCACCAGCTGTCATGCTGTTCCCCAGATCCAAAAGGGGTCCAGTCTTTCCTTCCTTCAGATCTCAGCTCTGATGCTACCTCCTCAGAGAGGACTTCTCTGATCACTCTAGCTAAAATGATAACCCTCCTTCTTACCCTGATTCATTTCTCATCTCTGCAGTCATCACATTCCCTGATATTTTATACATTTATTTGGTCATTTATTTATTATCTCCTCTCCATATCCCCAGCCCCGTACACAAGCACTGATTCCACCTGCCCCTTTCACTGGTGAATCCACACTGCATACTACATTGCCTGGTACATTGTAGTTGCTTTGTAAATATTTGATAAAAGAATGAATTATGTAAAATCAAAATAATCAAAATAATCAAAATAATCAAAATGCCAAGGAGGACTCTGGTAATCTTTTTTCTATTTTACTGATTATGCTATTACAGTTGTCCTGATTGTTCCCCCTTTGCCCAGCCTCTACCCAGCACCCCTAACTTCCTCAGGCAATCCCCACACCATTGTTCATGTCCATGGGTCATGCATAAAAGTTCTTTGGCTACTCCATTTCCTATACTGTACTTTACTTCCCCTTGGCTATTCTGTAACTACCTATTTGTACCTCTTCACCCTCACCTCCTCACCCATTTCCCCACACCCCCTCCCATCTGGCAACAATAAAAATGCTCTCTGTATCCATGAGTCTGTCTTTGTTCTTGTTTGCTTAGTTTGTCATTTAGATTCAATTGTGGATAGATATGTATTTTTTGCCATTTTATTGTTCCTAGTTTTGATCTTCTTTTTCTTAAATAAGTCCCTTGAAAATGTCATATAATAATGGTTTGATGATGATGAACTCCTTTAGTTTTTCTTGTCTGAGAAGCTCTTTATCTGCCTTGCCATTCTAAATGATAGCTTTGCTCACATTTGATAGCTTTACTCTAAATGATAGAGTAATCTAGGTTGTAGGTCCTGGTTTTTCATAACTTGAATACTTCTTGTCAATCCCTTCTAGCCTGCAAAGTTTCTTATGAGAAATCAGCTGACAGTCTTATGAGAACTCCCCTGTAGGTAACTAACTGCTTTTCTCTTGCTGCTTTTAAGATTCTCTCTTTACCTTTAACCTTTGGCATTTTAATTATGATGTGTCTTGGAGTAGGCCTCTTTGCATCCATCTTGTTTGGGACTCTCTGTGCTTCCTGGACTTGCACATCTATTTTCTTCACCAAATTAGGGAAGTTATTTTTCATTACTTTTTCAAATAGATTTTCAATTTCTTGCTCTTCTCCTTCTGGTACCCCTATGATGTCAATGTTGGACATCTTAAAGTTGTCCCAGAGGCTGCATAGACTATCCTCATTACTTTGGATTCTTTTTTCTTCTTGTTCTGAATTAGTTGTTTTTTTGCTTCCTTCTGTTCCCAATGATTGATTTGATTCTTGGCTTCATCCATTCTACTGTTGTTCCCCTGTAAATTGTTCTTTATTTCAATTAGTGTATCCTTCATTTCTGACTAGATCTTTTTTATGCTGTTTAAGTCCTCACTAAGTTCCATGAGCATCTTTATGACCAGTGTTTTGAACTCTGCATCCAATATATTGCTTATCTCCACTTTGTTTTGTTCTTTTTCTATAGTTTTGATCTGTTCTCTCATTTGGGCCATGTTTCTTTATCTCCTTGTTTTGGAAGCCTCCCTGTGTTTGTTTCTATGCATTAGGTAGAGCTGCTTTGACTCCATGTCTTGGTAGTAAGGCCCAATGTAGTAGGTGTTCTATAGGGTCCAGTGGCACAGCCTCCCCTATTACCCAAGCTGGGTACTTGAGGTGCATCCTTCATGTGGGCTGTGTACACCCTCCTCCTGTAGTTGAGCCTTGGGTGCCATGGGCAGATCACTGGGAGGGATTTACCCAAGCTAGTCAGCTGCAAGGATTGGGTGTGACCATTTACCCCCAATCTCCATCCTTCGTAGAGGATCAGCTGTGCAGGTGGTGCTCTGACATAGTCTGTAGCTGTCCAGTGGCTGCACTGGCCCTGGGGGTTTCCCAGGTGGTGCAGTCCAAGGTCAGCACCTACCTGTGTTTTGCTCGGTGCCACCTTGTCTGTGCTATAAAGCAATCTGAGATGGCTACTACTTGTGTTGGGCTTGGAGATTCCCAGTCAAAGTCAAGCTCTGAATCGAGGCTGACTGCTGCTAGTGCTGGCCTGGGGCTCACTGAGGCCAGTAGTTGCTTGATTGACAGGATTTAGGACTTTGGTAATCTTGACAAGAGCAATTTCAGTGAGGGATCAGCTATATAAGGGACAGCAGACTAACAGGGTCCAATAAAGCAGGAGGTGATAAGATCCGAAACACTGATGTTAAAATTAGCCTGAGATGGGAGATGGGCACCTTAGGAGGGGAGGAGAAAGAGATGATCAGCGCTGCAGGTAAGCTCCAAGGCACAGGGTTAGAAAGTTGAAGGATTCCTCATCTCATGACTTCTATTTTATTTTTAAAGTAGTACTAAGGATAGATCAGCTGAGATAAAGCAGGGCCAGTGGTAGGATTATGGGTTTGAGGAAAGGAGTAGGGAAGATTTGAAATAGCTCCTGTGAGAAATGCCAGTATGCAAGGTAGGTTCACTAAGAAGGAAAACAGCATGAGAGCTAAGGGTATCAGGAAGAAATGGGTGGAAAGAAGGCTCCTGGACTCAAGTGGAATGGGAAAGAAAATAAAGCCAAGAGGGAGTTTATACATGGGGTCATGTAGAGCAGTCAAGAAATCAGCCTCTGTGGGGACCAGAAACAATGGCATGCCACCCTGACACTATCACCCAGTTGAAGGGATAGGGAATATCTGTGCTATGTAAGAATTGAGCCATGGAGGTGCGGAGAGGAAAAAGGATCCATCATCTAAAAACAACAACAACAAAAAATCACTGTGAAAAACTCTATTTGACATTTATTCTGTATGAGACTGAAGCCAATAGATATTGTAAACAGGTTTGACGCAATGTTGAAAAAAATGCAAGGAATCATAACAGTCATAAAAAGTCATAAAAATATCAACAGCTGATTTTCTGGGGGCACCCATTTGTAGAGGTGTTTAAGGAGGGACTGGATTATTATAGGAGAGCAGGACCAAGGGGAGAGCTTGTGGTGAGGGGGGTGCTCCCCAGGGTGGCTCCAGAGGCAGGCAGTGGGGGAGGACTGGACCAAACCAGTGGAGCACAGGGGCCCCTCCACTTCAGCCACAGCAAATCTACATTTATTTGCAAATAGTTGGACTTCTGATTAATGTTTTGCTTAAACAAAGTCAGTTTTTAAAATAAATAAAGTGCTCTTGTGTAAAAAAAAAATACTAAAAGAACAATAGGACTAGGTGGTTTTTAAGGTTCCTACCAAGCCAGAGGGACTCACTTATTTTTTTTAATGAATTGATTTGAGCACAGATATTTTTAAAATAAATTTTTAAATTTTAGAATAGTTTTAGATTTACAAAAAAGTTGTGAAGACAATACAGAGTTCATATAAACTCCATACCAACTTTCACCTACTGTTGACATTTTATAGCCACATGGTACATTTGTCACAATTATTGAGCCAATATTGATACATTATTATTAACTAAAGTCCATATTTCATTCAGGCTTCCTCAGTTTTTACTATTTTACTAACGTCCTTTTTTTCCCTGTAGGATCCCATCCAGGGCACCTCATTACACATTTATTCATCATGTCTTGATAGGCTTATCCTGACTGACCATTTCTTAAACTCTCCTAATGTTGGATGACCTTGACAGGTTTGAGGAGTACTGACTCGGGTATCTTACAGACTGCCTCAGCTGGAATCTTTCTCTGGTCTTTTTCTCATGATTATACTGGGCTTATGAGTTTGGGAGAGGAATACCACAGAGGCAGTGTTGAACACGCCATGCTGGACACATCGTGTGAAGAGTACCTACTACCAACGTGACATTATTGATAATGTTGGCCTTAGTCAGCTGGCTTAGGTAGTATGTGTCAAGTTTCCCACTGCAAAGTTACTGTTTTTCCTCCTTTCCATACCAACCACAGCTATTTTTAAATTATCATGTAAAATCTGTGTTTGTGGGTTTGGTTACTTGAAAGAAAAAGTGTTGCACATTGTGGTGGTCAATTTTATGTGTTAACTTAATTGGCTAAGGAATGCCCAGGTGACTGGTAAAAACTAATTCTGGGCTTGTCTGTGAGAATGGAAAAGATTGGCATTTGAATCAGCAGGTTGAGTAAAAATCAACCTTCCCTACATGGGTGGGCACCATCCCATTGGTTGATGGCCTGGACAGAGCAAAAGGGCAGAGGGAGGGTGGATTTGTCTCTGCATGACCTGGGACATCCATCTCCAGCTGCCCTTGGACATTGGTGCTCCTGGTTCCCAGGCCCTTTAACCTGAACTGGGGCTTACACCACTGGCTCCCTCTGTCCTCAGGCCTTCAGACTGGGACTGAGCTACACCACCAGCTTTCTTGGTCTCCAGCTTCTAAACAGCAGAACCACCCATGAGCCAGGCCTCAGTCCTTTCTTCCTTTGCCCACTGATCACAGGGAACTCTGCGAGAGGCCATAGATTCAGGCTGGGAGAGGGAAGACAGTCTAACAGGAGTGAGGCCATTTGAGCCATTCTTCATGTAACTCGTGCTTGCAGGACCTCCTGGGACCTGATCCCAAATATTCCCCGTGATGGTGGCTCTGCACACCTACTTTATGGTGGCTTGTAGGTTAGAAGACATGCGGCTGATGGCAGGTGGCTCAGGTGGCATGGTGACCTCGTGTCCTAGAGGTGGTGTTCAGTCTCTGTGAAGGCCCAACAGCAGGCCAAGAGAAGGCTCTTAAAAGGAGAGTGGTTACCTGCAGAGAACAGCAGGGCCTTCCTCCAAAATCCTAAAGGCCTGTGTTGTGATCCTCTGGGGGGCTGCCAGAGGCTCCAGATGACATCCATCTCTGCCACCCACACTTTACACCCCACTGGACCTGCTGGTCCAGTGGCCCCTTTCAGAGCAGCTTGCGCAGCAGCCTGGGCCCATTGAAGAGCCTGCTCTTATTCTGCACCCCATGCAGAACGTTTTAGCTTTTTGGGTCACTCAGTAAATAGGTTGGGGTGATGCCAAATTAGGAACATGCTGCCTCCAAAATCCAAAGAGACCCAATGAGGCATTCTGCCTCTGTGTTGGTGGTAGGAGGAGTCAGATGCAACAACTTATCCTTCACCTGAGAAGGAAGGTCTCAACATACCCTGTTCCTGGTACCAACTTCTGTCTTAGTCCTTTGGGACTGCTATAACAAAAATATCATAGACTAGGTGGCTCATAAAAAAAAACAAATTTATTTCTCACAGTTTGGGAGGCTGGGGAATCTAGGAACAAGGCATCAGCAGATTCAGTGTCTGGAGAGGACTGCTTCCTGGTTCATGGACAGCCGGCTTCTCTCTCTGTCCTCACATGATGGGAGTTGAGTGAGCTCTCCGAGTCTCTTCTATAAGGGCACGAGTCTCACTCATTGGAGCTTCACCTTCATGGCCAAATCACCTCCCAGAGTCCCTACCCCGTATAGCATCCCACTGGGGATTACATTTCAATGCATGCTTCTAGATGGGACATAAACTCTGTCCATGACACTAGGTCAGACAGGTACTTTGGTGGCACTAGCAGGCTGGTGCTTGTTTTCATCTACACAGAGGGCCAGAAAACAAAACCTTGAGACCTCTGGGGATGGTAGTGTCTGAATCTAAGAAGTCAAGGAATTTTTCACAGCCCTGTCTCTGTGGAACCGGCAGTGGAGGGCAGAGGCTGGGCTGGGTGATCTGAACCTTCCACCACACTCTCTAGAATGACCATCTTTCATCTGCCGCACAAAGAATGCTAAAGCAGCATCGTTGGGGAGTTTCTGTTCCTCCTTTCCTACTAAATACAGTCTGTCTATGATGATAAACACTGGACCGCATGTGTATGCGTGTGGGCCCATGTGTCAGCAAACATGCCGTCTTTTTGAAGTGTGTGGCAATCCACTCTGAGCTGTGACTCCACACGAGGACTGTGCCAAATTAGTTCTTTTTGGAAAAATCTTCCTGGGGATACTTCACATTTAGAGCCATTACTCATTAAGCCAGATGATGCTTCTTAAAATGCCAACATCTTGGTAGTCAACAGCTTTGCACACCGCAAGTGAGGTGATTTGTATTTCTTTTGGGAGGCTCAGAGACTGCCTCCAGCCACTTCAACCTTTCCTATCACCTACTGTCTCTAAAGGAAACACAAAATACCTAACCACAAGGCCCTCCAAGAACCTAACAAAAGGTGACAATCTTGTCCAACAGGCCCTCAATGAACGTGGTACCCAGGTTCAGTGTACACAGAATGGACTAGGCACACTGCCTGTTTCCCTCACAAATATTGAAACAGGAGCTGACGTTACCACACTCCACTTGCAGATGAGCCCAGCGGGAGGGGCACTGGGTAAAGGATTTACTGGGTAAAGGATTTGCTAGAAATCCTTTACCCAATAAAAGGGTAAAGGGCTAGAAATCCTGTACAGCCAATGAAAGGGATTCCTTCGTAAATGTACTCTCTCTAGCTGCTGCCCTATTTCTCATTCATGGCAGCCAGGAGAGACTGGGCAGCTTTCTGTTGCTTAAGACAGAAGGACTTTGTGAGTCACATTCAAAAGGAAATGCTAAGAATCTGAGGTTGGAGGAGACTGAATGCCTTTAAAGTACAAGGAGATAGAATGCTGGGAGTCACGCCCTGCAAACAAGTCCAACACTCTAGAAAGAAAGAAAATACAATAGAAAGAAGGTATTCTCCTTCTCTATCTGCCTTCCATCTGTCATCTTTTCTTTATTGTTAAGAATATATATATATGTCATTGTTTTAATCTTCACCCAAGGATATGTTTATTGATGAGAGAGAGAGAGAGAGAGAGAGAAATATCAATCATTTGCCTCCCACATGTGCCCTGACCATGGGTCGAACCCACAACTTGGGGGATTGAACCCACAATCTTTTGGTATATGGGATGACATTCCAATTAACTAAGCTACATGGCCAGGGAAAGAATATATATATTCTTAATTTGATCCTCATAAGAACCCTATAAAGTTGGTATCAAGACCCTACTTAACAAATGGTAAAATAAGAAGGTTTAATAACCTGCTCAAAGTCAGCTAGGTCAAAAACTAGAATTCCAACTCAGTTTTGTGCAATTTCATAGCCTATATAATTTCTTAATATTCCAGGAAGTCAACTTGACAGAGAAGGACGAGGAAACTGAGACAGTATTTGCCCATACCTCCGCCGGACACTCCTCAAAGCATAATGGTGAAGACAGGAAGGAAACAATAGAGGCAGATGTAGGAAGGGTGTAACTGGCCTTATACATACACATGCTGCACTATAGCCAAGGACCTATGACAGGGGTGTCAAACTCATTTTCACCGGAGGCCACATCAGCCTCACAGTTGCCTTCAAAGGGCCACATGTAATTTTAGGACTGTATAAATGTAACTACTCCTTAACAGTTAAGTGAGAGCTCAGTGCTGCCGCTGGGTAGAAACAAGGTACTGGGCCAGATAAAATAAAGTGGAGGGCCAGATTCAGCCTGCAGGTCTTGTGTTTGCCACCTGTGACCTGTGATATCCACCAACCACTAGGACTCATCCCTTGATCCCAGTAAAGAGTTTTTTGGCTGAAGAGGTACTTCCACTCAACAAACAATACTTCAGTGTGCAAGGCTTTAAATTAAATGTGAATCTATGAGGATGAATGTGCCATGGCTCCTGCCCTCAAAAGCCTGCAGCACTAGGGAGGAGAGATGAACATGGACAGCCAACTACCCTGCAAGGCAGGATGGGAGTGCAGTGGGATGCGAAGTTCACTCAGGGCTCGGAGGCTGAGGAGGGCCTCCAGATAAGTAGTATTGTATCTGGGTCCTGAAGTATAAAGACCTTCATGGGTGGTAGAGGCAGAAAAGATATTCTAGAATGAAAGGAAAGAAAGAACAAAAGCATGAAGGAACTAGTGGAAGCCATGAGGAGGGTGAAGAGGCTTGAAAGAATGTTGAACAGTTCACACGCATTTGGCAGACAACAGAAAACTGCGAGAAGTGTGAGAGGGTGAGTAGAGCGGCTCACTCAGACCTGCTCCAGAGCAGTGAGAGTTAGTGATGAGGACGTGAGTGTAGCCCTCAAGATAAAGTTCAGCAGAGGTTCTGGTCAAGATGGTGACGCAAGTAAATGTGGTACTTGCATCCTTCCACAGCCACAACAAAATTACAACTGAGCTACAGAAGAACGGCTATCTAGAACCACCTGAAATACAGCTGAACAGAAGTACTACAATTGAAATACATAAAAGAAGCCACATCGAGATGGGTAGGAGGTGTGGAGATGCAGAACTGGCTGATCCCATACTTACATATAACAGATAAAAATCAGTTTCAGAGGTGCCCCTTGAGGAACCAGGGGTCCCAGCCCCACACCAGGCCTCCCGGCTCAGGGTTCCAGTGCCAGGAAGAGAAGCCCCCATAGCTTCTGGCTGTGAAACTGGTGGGGATTGAAGCTGAGTGAGATGGAGGGCTTCAGGAACCCAGGTGTTTCTCTTAAAGGGCCCACATGGGTTTATTCAGTTCTGAGCTCCAGGACTAGGGCAGAAGCTTGAAAGGCCCCAGTGACACACAGGGAGGGACTAAAGTGTCTGGTTTTGGAGGGGCAACTTTTTGCCCCTCCAATTCCTAGACAGAAGTGCTGGCAGAGGCCATTGTTCCCTTGTTGAGCCCTGTCCACAGAAGGCCAGCAGGCAGGCATTATATCTGAGTCTCCAATGACTTGGCTCACACTGTTCGCTATGCCCTGGGGATTCTGAGACCCCGCCCACCAACTTTCTGTCCCACTCACATGGTTTCCGGTAGTATTTCCATATGAATGACCCATCTTAGCTCATGCTTTGGACTTTCCTAAAATTTCTCAATCAGGCAGCATCTGGCCTCAGGGTGCCCCATACCTCTCAAAGTGGCCCCAGACCCAGCACTAGTGGCAGCTGGCCTTGGTTCACCACTTGGTCTCTCCTGGGCACCTCCAAGCCCAGCACAAGTAGCAGCTCTCTTCAGATCACTTTGTAACTCATGCCAGGTGGCTCCAGGCAGAGCACAGGGTGGTGGCTGACTTTGGTCTGCAGCTTCTGTAAGGCCCCACAGCCAGCACACATGGGGGACAGTTTCAGACCATACTGAAGCACCACCCAACCACCACTACAAGAGACACATTCAAGGAGCAGACTCAACAGCCACCAGAGCCCTGCTGAAGTAAGTCCTGCTCTTTGGGGTATCCCCTGCACAACTGATTCTCCACATGGTCTCAGCCAGTCTTTATAGCTGATCAGCCTGAGGATAAATCCCTCCCATTGAAATCCCAACAGCCATCATGGAGTAACTACAGCAGGAGGGTGCACGAGGTCCACAGAAGAGGTGCACCTGGAGTACCCATCTCAGGTGATAGGGGAGGCTGTGCCACTGGAGCCTACATGACACTATCTATCTTAGGCCGCTCTTCCAAGGCTGGGAGACACAGTAGCTCTACCTGATACAAGGAAACAAATAGAGGCGGCAGCCAAAATCAGGAGACAAAGAAACACGTCCCAAATGAAAGAACAGAAAACTCCAGACAGAACACTAAACAAAATGAAGACAAACAATCTACGAGATGCAGAATTCTAAATATTGGTCATGGGCTGACCAGTGTGGCTCAGTGGGTTGGGCGTTATTCCTCAAAGCAAAAGGCTACCAGTTTGATTCCCAGTCAGGGCAGATGCCTGGGTTGCCAGTTCAGTCCCTGGTTGGGGCACACTTGAGAGGCAACTGATTGATGTTTCTCTCTCATTATCAATGTTTCTCACCTTCTCTTTCTCCCTCCCTTCCACCTCTCTAAAAATAAATAAATAAAATCTTAAAAAAAAACAAACCACTGGTTACATATATGCTCAATAAGCTTGGGGAAGAGTAAATGAACTTACTGAGAACTTCAACAAAGAGATAGGAAACATAAAAATGGAAATAGAAAACATAAAAAAGAACCAATCAGAGCTCTAGTCAGTTGGCTCAAATGGTTGGAGTATCATCTCATACACAAAAAGTTTGTGGGTTGGACCCCCAGTCAGGGCACATATCTAGGTTGCAGGTTCAATCCCTGGTTGGGGTGCATACAAAAGACAACAAATCAACGTTTCTCTCTCACATCAATGTCTCTCTCTCTCTCCCACCTCCCTCACTCCTCCCACCCCCATAATTAAAAACACACCCTTGGATTAGGACTAATTTAAAAAAAAAAAGAACTAGTCAGAAGTGAAGAATATATTAACTGGAATGAAGAATATACCACAAGGAATCAACAGTGGAGTAGATGAAGCAGAGGATAAGATCTGAGATTTGGAAGATAAGGAAGCAGAAAAAAACAATCAGAACAACAAAAAGGAAAAGGACTCTAAAAATGAGGATAGTAAAAGGAGTCTCTAGGACAACTTCAAGCATTCCATGGATGTGCTGGAAGAAGAGAGAGAGCAAGGAATTGAAAACCTATGTGAAATAATAATGACAGAAAATTCCCCTAACCTGGTGAAGGTAATAGACATAAAAGACCAGGAAGCACAGAGAATCCCAAACAACTTTAACTCAAGGAACCCCACACCAAGACACATGGAATTAAAATGCCAAAAGTTAAAGGCAAAGAGAGAATCTTAAAAGCAGCAAGAGAGATTCTCAAAATAGCAGCCTAGGTAGAAATGCCTCACCTCCTCAGACAACCATATCAAAATTACAACTAAACTATAGAACAGCCACCAACTACAGAATTAAAGAAGAAACCACATCCATCCAGACTGGTAAGAGGGGCAGAGATGCGGAGATGCAGAAGGGGCTGGTCTCACCCACATGTGGTGAATAAAAACTGGGAGGGATATCTCAAGAGTGAGGGATCCCAGCCCAGGGTTCTAGTGCCAGAAAGGTTAAGTCTCCGCAACTTCTGGATGCAAAAGCCAGTGGGGATTGAGTCAGTGGAAGAACTACTGGATTCCCAAGCAGTTTCTCTTAAAGGGACTGCACATGAACTTACTCAGACTCACACCATCTGAGCTCCAGCACAAGAGCAGTAGCTTGAAAGGCACCAGCGGCATACAGGGAGGAACCAAAGTGTTTGCATTAGGACAAGAGCTGGGGGACAGCTTTCACACAGACAGAACTGCTGGCAGAGGCCGTTATGCCTTTTCTGAGCCTTCCACACAGAGAGCCACAGAGTGGCGAGCACCGTATCTGAGACTCCATCAACCTGGTTTGCACTGTTTGACCTGCCCTGCTGATTCCCTGAAGCACCACCTCACCCAAATTATGAGCTCACCCAAGCTATTAACAGTGGCCTTTCTATATGAATGGCTTGTCTTTGTTCAAGCTTCGGATTTTCCTAAATCCTTTTAACCAAGAAACATTTGGCCTCAGAGAGCCTCCAGCTACTGTACTTCTTGCTCTCTGGACCCAGGCCCTGCACTAGCAGCAGCTGGCCGTGGGTCACAGCCTAGCCATGCTTGGGCACATCCAAATCCAGCATAAGTAGGAGCTATAAGCAGATCACTTTATAACTTATGTCAGGTGGCACCAGGTAGAACACAGGCAGTGGCTGACCTTGGCCTGCACCTCCTGGGAAACCCCAGAGCCTGTGCACCCAGTGAACAGCTACAGACAACATCGGAGCACCAACACCCAACCACCTCCACAAGCAACACACTCAAGGGGCAGACTCAGTGGACACCAGAGCTATGGTGAAGCAAGGCCTGCTCTGTGAAGTGGGCCCCATTACAGCTGATCCTGCACAGAGGGAAGAGTTTAGTAGTCAATGATCAATGGAAACAAACAAAACAAAAACAATGGGGTAGCAATAATTATACCAGACAAAATAGACTTTAACACAAAAGCTATATAACAAGAGACAAAATGAACCTAGCAATTCCACTTCTGGGTATTTATCCAAACAATGATTCAAAAAGACATATGTATCCACATGTTCATTGCAGCATTATTTGAAATAGCCAAGATATGGAAGCACACTAAGTGTCCATCAGTAGATGAATGGATAAAGAAGTGGTGCATCAATACAATGGAATGTCACTCAGCCATAAAAAAGAATGCAATCTTGCCATCTGCAATTACATGGATGGATCTAAAGGGTATTATGCTAAGTGAAATAAGTCAGACAGAGGAAGACAAATGCCATATGATTTCACTTGTAATTGGAATATAAAAAAACAAAATAAATGAACAGCAGAACAGAAACAGACTCATAGATACAGAGATCATTTTGACAGTCACCAGGTAGGAGGAATGTTGGGGGGATGGATGAAAAAAGGTGAAGGGAAAAGAAAGTACAAATTGGTAGTTACAGAACAGTCATGGGGATGTAAAGTACAGCACAGGGAATATAGTCAGTAATATTGTAATTACTATGTATGGTGTTGGTGGGTATTTGATTTATCAGGGTGATCAAATTAGTGAATTATATAATGTCTAATCACTGGGTTGTACATCTGAAACTAATTAATATCTTATGTCAACTGTAACTAAATAATGAAAAATATTTCAAGTAAAAGTCGATAAAGTTCATGAGAGCTTGAGCTACAGCAGTGATTGAGTGACAAAAATTGCAGAAATGTGTTGGAGGGAATTTGGTCATTGATTGCACAAGCAGAAGGAGAGGATAAAGATGAACTAACTCAGGTTTCTATCCTGGATAACTGGCAGAATAGAGGTAATAGAAACTGAACTAAATATTACAGCTAGTTGATAGGCTTTTGGAGAATCAAGAAAGAGGAGATAATTTCAGGTCCTCTGAATTGAATCTGAAGTGGCACAAAGTCAATCAGATGGCCATATCCACTGAGTAGAAACACGACTGAATGAAGAGGTCTTCCAACTATGGACTGGAGGCAGCAGGTTTTTGCAAATAAAGTTTTTTTGGGACACGGGCACGCCTGTAAGTTTATTGCCAATGGCTGCTTTTGCTCTACAGCATCAGAGTTACTTTAAGAAGAAGTTTGTTGACCGCAATCCTAGAGTCCAAAAGAGAGGTCAGAAATGTTCATTTGGAGTGCATACAGTTGAAAAGAAGGCTAAGAAAGAAACAATGGAGGAATACTACGGTCCACCCTTCATTCAACTAGTATTTGTTGAACACTTGCTCTACACCAAGCACTGGGATACTGGGTCAAGTGGTGGGAAAGCACAATAAACAAGACAGACAAGGCCCCACCCTCCTGAACAGTAGAAACAACAGGAGGAAAAATCGGATGATAACTAAGTATTAGCAACATCTGTATCCTGTAGGTGAGAATGAAGAGAGAAATGAATGGGAGGGAGGAATCCTGGACAGGAATATTGAGGAAACCAAGAAAGCACACCAGTGCAGAAACCAAAGACGACGTGCATTTCAAGAAGAAAGACAAGACTGGGACTGCGCAACGCTGTAAAGCAGGTGGAGGCCCGGAGCAGGGCTATTGGGTTTGGCATTTGGGAGTTAGAGACTTCTGAGATAGTTTTCAGTACAGTGGCGGAAAACAAGCCAATCTGAAGAAGTGAAGTTGAGGGGCAGTTTATTGGTGAAATAAGCATACGCTGACTTTTAAAGAAAATCAGCACAACAGAGGAAGAGAACCATTGCCAAGCTATGGTGGATTAGAGGGGTGCTAAGGTTGAGAGAGAGGTTTCTTTTTTAATGTCAGGAGGATGGGAGTGTATTTCTAAAGAGAGAAGAACCACTAGAGAGCAAGATAGGGAAGATTTAGGAAAGAGGAAATAATTCATTACCCAGAGCAGATATAGAGGATTTATGAGAGCAGCCAGCATTTACTAGACACTTAGCAGAAGCCAACCACCATACTGGGAGAAACAGACATTACATAAATAGAAAAAGTGGTGTTTGAATGTCCCACTGGCCCTGACAACTTAATATTCCCTACATTTACCGATGAGGAAACCAGAACTTGGAAGTTTAGCAACTGCCCAAGACTCTCATTTAATAAGTAGTAGAGCTGGGATTTCAAGCTAATGTTATTTAGCTCCAGAGTCCATGTACATTCCATTTAATCAAAATGCCACACTTTGGACATAAGGTTCTTCCTGCCATATAGGAGGGGGGAAAAAAACAATGAGTGAAAACAGAGATTCTGAAGGAGAAACACTTAGACACAAGTCCAGGTGAGCCCAGGTTTTCTCAAAAAACAGCCTCAATTCCACTGTAACTACTCAGGCCACATGCAAATAGTTCCCATTTGCCCTTCAAATCTATTCCCTTATTCTTTCCATCTTGCTCTGTGACCTAGGAGGTTGACCCTCATGAACAATGTAACTGGCTCCCTTGCCCTCTGGCTTCTGGTTGGGTCTGGCCGAGGGACGGACGGCTGGAGAGAATGGGGATGTGGATTGGACCCTGGCCCTCTCCTTGCCGAATCATGGGGGGTCATGGGGGACCAAGGGTGTCCTGTGCTAAATGCCCCAGCTCTGTCACGCAGCCCTTCTGACAGTGTTGCCAACCTCCAAGGTGCTTTGTCATCCATCTGTGACTTCCCTTAACCCCACCCACATCTTTGAAAAGAGTCTCTTTGTTAAACTCTCCCCCATTACCTGAAGTGAGGTATCTGTGTCCTGCCAAGCCTGAAAAGCCATATTGTCACATATGATCCTGGATGCTTTTTCACGATGTGTAACAGTGACCCCACATGCATCCATTTCCCACACACTTAAATGTCCCTTCATACATGTACATCAACCCACTGCCAGGTCTTCACAATGGAAAACGTGAGGCATTTTTCACAGTATGAGAGTGCCGAGCTGAACCTTGGAGATCACGCTCAGTTTAAACCTCACACCAAAAGCAGTTTAAGAATCAATGATGCTTAATAATGGACCTAAATATCCCTTAAAGAAACAAATCTTGGATTTGACTCATCTAGCTTCAGAGTAGAGAAATATACCAGATCTGAAGCTACAATTAGACTCACAGCTCTTTCCAGTTCTGGACCTGAATGTGAAACTAGCCAGTCTTTCTGTTATGACTCACACTCTGTGATAGAAACGTAATTTAAATATTAATTTGCTCTTCAAAAGGGTAATGAACAAATAGAAACCCTCAGAACTGCTGTTTCCTCATTCTCACCCTCTCCTCACCCTCCCCATCAAAACCCCCATAGTTTTAAAATTGATGTCATTCACTTATTCTGGGAAGGTGAAACCTACGCTTTACCTGTAATGTGTAATTTCTCAGGCTCTGAGTGCACCTTGCTAGGCTCTGTTCAGAGAAGGCTTCTGGGCACTGGACACAGCATCCTCCACAGGGTGGTAAGCACAGCACTGGGCGCTGACAGTCACACGTGCCCCATCTGAAGCCTCCGGTCCTAGCTGTGACTTCAAACCAGTTACCTCCTCACTCTTTTTCCCTACCTGGGCCACTGTTTACTTCATCTGTAAGATGACAGGTTTACCATAAATCAGTAGTTTGCAATTTTATCAAGCTTGGGGGTTACTTTATTTCATGAAAAAAAAAAAAAAAAACAGTGTAGTACTAAAAGAGAGTGGCTTTGTTCATGAATCTGGTCCACAGGTTGTCCTCAGGCACACATGGCTTCCTGGAGTCTCCTGAGAACATTTAAGACATATTTTTGGGGAACCACCCTGCCTGGTTTCAGGAGCTGTAACCCTTCACCATGGCTAAGGCTGAGTGAGTGACCTTTGGACCATAAGCCACTAAGGAGACAAAGCTTATCTCCCTGGCAGGAGCACTGCCTCTGCCCACTTTACTTCACCCTGCCTGGCCCCCAATGCTTGGTCAGTTAGCCAATGACAGGTAAGATTCCCTTAAGGGAGGGGTCACCTAAGACAGGCATGATCACATGGGAGGCCCTCAGGGAAGGACTTGGGGGGCTACAGCAAAAGTGGGTGATGGACCCTTACCCCTTGGCTATCCTGACATAGCCTGAGTCCTCATTCTGTCTGCAAGAAGTTTCCTAATTTCTTTGCTGCCTTGATGACTCTGCCTGACTTAAGCCTGAAACAATGACAGAGGGTGGTGCAGCCCTGTGCTGGAAAGGGCAGGTTCACTGGGTGATCAGGCCTGAGAAAGAATATATAAAATCCTGTGAAACCTGCTTTGTTAGGAATGCTCTCAATTAAATGATAAGGGTCCGAGCAGGAAATGAGTTTGTTTCCCAAAATTTTATAGCCCTTTAGCTGACAGACTCTGACTCAGAATAAGCCCTCAGAGTTCTTTGTATGTTATCTATTGTTTGATCCTTACTGCCTGACAATGATTAATAAGCTTTACCTGTATTCCTATGCAAAATGAACCTAATAAAAGCCATTGAGGAAAAGGCCCTTGGCCCTTCTCCTTTGAGAGATCGGCCACCTTTCCTCCTCAAGCAGATCATGTCTTGGTAGACTTATCCATGGTGGCTGGGGGGGCCCTGTGGGCGGAGCCCCCCCACAATGTTTCATAAATGTTAGCCACATGTTAGAACTTCTGGACTCCAAAATCCCTTCTAGTTCCAGCATGTGGGTTTTTTTTTATGTGAATGCCTGATACCTGGCATGAGAGAATCTCAGTATCTACCCATGCTGGGGTTGGCCCAGAGCACTACAAGGAATGGCCTAAAGTCTCAGAAGTATAAGTTCCTATTTAGAGTCAGACCAAAACTATCAAGAATCAGGGGTCAGGTTTTCCTCACTTTGGACCCCAGATCTAACCACAGCTTAGATTTGAATTCCTGAGGCAGTCTGAGATTTTAGGGAGAAGCATTATAGACAGCCTCCAAGCACGTGTTATCTAATATCAAAGATGAGGCCTCTCTAAAGCTGCAGTTCACACATCCATCCCCAAATCTGCCCTAGATCTCTGGGAAGTTAGTGGGAACTAAACATTTCCCACTCAAAATATCACATTTCAAAAAAGTCCTCGTTGCATTGGACTAGATATTTAAGGTATGACTGACCCAGTGTGATCAACCCAGGTGTCATCCCAAAAGCCCCAAATCTTTCTTAGGAGTCTGAGAATAGCTCTCTCCAACATAGAGAAGACACCTGGGTTCGTTAGCTTAAGTGTCAGATTAAATGCAGTGCCATCAAGAGGTACAGGAGTGGCCTTCCATTTCTGTCCAATTACATGAACACAGTCCTAGTGATTTGGGACCCAACTCCTCTAGCTGGGACTTGCCTCAGGATACAACAGGGAGAACCTGGGTTACCACTAAGAACTGTCCTTGAAACTGCCAGACAAGTACCTGGTGGGACCTTCCTCAGAGAGTAGCAGCTCTCAGGGCCATTGTTACCACCATTTGTTCAGTCCTAAGAATGAACAGGCTCAGGGGATCCTAGAGTATGTACAAAAACAGATGTAAGAGCTCTCTGAAGAAGGGCTGGGAGGAAGTGGGGGGAAGAATGAGAGAGACACTCCCAGAGCCCCACAGAAATGAGGGAAGCTTGATCATCTCACCCTGTTCTAAAGTCCCCTGCCTCTGGCCAGGGGTTTCCATGGAAACCTCCTAAGTTCTATCTATAGCCAGAGGAAAAATTGAAAAGAAGCAGCATCTTGAGATGTGTATGAATTAGCTCCAAGGAAGCAGGCAGAGGAGGAGGGAGTGGGGCTCACTTGGAAAGAAACGGAGATCCTGAGACATCTTTAAAAGGCCCTGTGCAAACCAAGCTGCCTTTGGTCACGGAGTCAGAAGAAAGGTGGGGTGGACAGGTAGGTGTGAGACACTGGGGGCCTGAGGTGGAGGTGCCCCAGCATGTGTGAGTAACTCTGATGACAAGAGGGGATCTCTGGCCAAAGGTTCTTTTCAGAGGAGGAAGGACAGGACCGTTGATATCCTAGCCAGCTCATCTAGGCAGAGAGCTAGCTCACCTGGGGGTAGTGTTCAGCTGGGGACAGGCAGCAGCCTCCTTCACTTTTCATCACCTTGGGCCAATTGCAGAGTTAGTCTATCACCCACATTTCCGAATTTGAACACTTAGAAATCAAGCCTTGCAATAGTAACAGAATCTCCGCAAATGTCTTATAAATCTTTGTCTTATAAAACCACAGTGCTCTGGATCACCTGAAAGAAAGGATTCTGCTGAACTCTCTTCCTCCTAATCTTGATGTCTCATGAAGTTTGAGTGAGAAAGGGGTACCTGAGTCTTTAATGCCAGGTGATTTGTTTTTTAAAAACAGACCACAATGATCAAAAAACTAAATATAAGAGTTAAAACTATGAAACTCTCAAAAGAAAACAGCACAAATCTTTGCGGCTTTGGATTAGGCAATGGTTTCTTACATGTGACGTGCAAAATCTCAGGCAATGAAAGACAAATAAATAGGACATAATCAAAACTTCAAACTTTTTGTGCTTCAAAGAGCACCATCAAGAAAATGAAAAGACAATTCCAAGAATTAGAGAACATTTTCGTAAATATTCTGATAAGAGACTTGCATCTAGAAAACAGTAAGTTCTCATTTAACATCGTTGTTGGGTTCCATGGCTTTAAGGAGAACAATATATAATGAAACAAATTTTACTCTAGGTTTATTGATATAAACAATAGTTAAGTTCTTACAGTATCTCATCAACATTATAACAAAATGACATTGAAGGAAATGATGTTATTTGAAGACCTGCTATATATAAAGAACTCTTATAAAACTCAATAATAAAAAGACAAAAAGAATTTTTAAATGGGAAAAGGTTCTAGACATTTCTCGAAATAAGATATACAAATGGCCAGTAATTACATTAAAAAAAAAATACTCAACATCATCTGCTATTAGTGAAATACGAATCAAAATGACAATGAGATAGCACTTCACACCCACTAGGATAGTTATAATAAAAAAGACAGATGATAAGTATTGGTAACGGAGATAAGTAATGGTAGCGGAGAAATGGTGCCTCATTCATTGCTGGTGGGAATATAAAATGGTGTAGCCACTTTGGAAAGCAGTGCAGAAATTCTTTGAGAGGTTTTACATAGTTAACATATGATGCAGCAATTCCATCCCCAGGTGTGTATACCCCAGAGAAATGCAAACACTTGTATTCGTAGCCACATTATTCTTTTTTTTTTTCCCCCAGAAAGCTAAACTTTATTATACTCAACTTGGTTCAACCCTGCGAGCCCAGCCTTCTTCCGTCACGGGTAACAGGGAGTTGACTACACTAGGTACAAAACAGCAGTAGCAGTGCCGTTCTGTCTTTAAACTCAAAGTTTGAAGCCAGTTGCCAACCTTTAGTATCTTACTGGCAGCCCCTTCATCCCCCAAAGGCCTACAAGATACAGACAAGGCAAAAATGGGTTTGTGCTATAGGATAAGAAAGGACTTGTCGGAACTGAAGGTTGACCTTTTGCTGAAGTTACTCTGCATATAGCTGACTGACGTGAACAGAAAAAGCAGTTTACATTGGCCACTGTTGCTCTGTCACACAGCATAGTGCAGACTTGGAGTCACAGTGTTAGTCTATAGCTGTACTGTGTATAGAATGGCCATCTTCCCCCTTGATGGGCAAAGAAAGTGCATCAGTTATCAATTATACATAACAAGCCACTGCAAAACTTTGTGACTTAACCATGTTTTAATAAATATTTTTAAAAAGATTCTATGGGTTGCCTGAGTGTTTCTCCTCCTGGTAGCACCTGGGGTCACATAAAACTGAATTCATCTGATGGCAGAACAGGGGGAGGTAGTCCTCGATGGCCTCTTTTCCCTGTCTGTGAGTTAGTGCTGGTGATTGGTGGGTGTGTCTTGGTTCTTCTCCACATCGCCTCTCATCTTCATAGAATGGGTGCCAGGAGCAGGTATCTTAGAAGTGTTTCGAGAAGGCAAGTCACAGTGTGGGAAGTGCTAATCAAGCCTTTGCATTGTTCACATTTGCTGCTGTCCTGTTGGCCAGACCAAACCATGGTCAAGTGCGGAGTCACTTGGAGAGGTCACGTAAACTCCACCCCTTGATGGGAGCTAGTGCAAATAATTTGTAATCATTTATTTTATTTTTTAATATATTTTATTGATTATGCTATTACAGTTGTCCCATTTCCCCCCTTCATTCCCCTCACCCTGCACCCCCCTCCCACCCACATTTCCCCCTTTAGTTCATGTCCATGTGTCATAAGTTCTTTAGCTTCTACATTTCCCACACTATTCTTGCCCTCCCTCTATTTTCTACCTACCATCTATGCTACTTATTCTCTGTACCTTTTCCCCCTCTCTCCTCCTCCCACTCCCTTGTTGCTAACCCTCCATGTGATCTCCATTTCTGTGGTTCTGTTCCTGGTCTAGTTCTTTGCTTAGTTTGCTTTTGTTTTAGGTGTGGTTGCTAATATCTGCGAGTTTGCTCTCATTTTACTGTTCATATTTTTTGTCTTCTTTTTCTTAGATAAGTCCCTTTAACATTTCATATAATAAGGGCTTGGTGGTGATGAACTCCTTTAACTTGACCTTATCTGAGAAGCACTTTATCTTCCCTTCCATTCTAAATGACAGCTTTCCTGGATAGAGCAATCTTGGATGTAGGTCCTTGACTTTCATGACTTGGAATACTTCTTTCCAGCCCCTTCTTGCCTGGAAGGTCTCTTTTGAGAAATCAGCTGTCAGTCTGATGGGAACTCCTTTGTAGGTGACTCTGCCTTTATCCCTTGCTGCTTCTAGAATTTTCTCCTTCATTTTAATCTTGGCTAATGTAATTCTGATGTGCCTTGGTGTGTTCCTCCTGGGGTCCACCTTCTTTGGGACTCTCTGAGCTTCCTGGACTTCCTGGTAGTCTATTTCCTTTGCCAGATTGGGGAAGTTCTCCTTTATTATTTGTTCAAATAACTTTTCCACTTGTTGCTCTTCCTCTTCCCCTTCTGGTACCCCTATAATTCAGATGTTGGAATGTTTAAAGATGTCCTGGAGGTTCCTAAGCCTCTCCTCATTTTTTTGAATTCTTGTTTCTTCCTTCTTTTCTGTTTGGTTGTTTGTTTCTTCCTTCTGGTCCACTCCATTGATTTGAGTCCCAGTTTTCTTCCTATCATTATTGGTTCCCTGTGCATTTTCCTTCATTTTACTTAGTGTAGCCTTCATTTTTTCATCTAATTTGTGACCAAAATCAACCAATTCTGTGAGCGTCCTGATCACCAGTGCTTTGAACTGTGCATCTGATAGCTTGGCTATCTCTTGGTCACTTAGATGTATTGGCTCTGGGGCTTTGATCATTTCTTCCGTTTGGGCCATTTTGTGTGTGTGTGTGTGTGGGGGGTCTGCTCGTGCCTGTTACATATGAGGAGCGGAGCCTTAGGTGTTCCCCAGAGTGGGGGCAGCCCAGTTGCTGGGTTGTGACACTGTATGTGGGGGCGGGGTCTGAGAGGGAACAATGGTGTTTGCTCCACTCTCCCTCATATTTCAGTCCCTTCCACCACTTCCCACAAGCAAATAGGGCCCTTCTCTTGCTGGTGGCTTGTGTATGTTCTAGGACCCTGTGGGTCTCTCCAGCGAACTCTCCTGTGAGGCTGGGAGTCTCTCCCAGCACCTCAACCTCCACAAGTGTTTTCAATCGGTGCTTTTAGGTTTTATTTCCTGGCAGGGGGCCCTGGGTTGCAAGGTCTGTCTTGTTCCCCATTTTTGCATAGCTTATCTGCACGCGAATGTGTGTCCACGGTCAGCCAGCTGCCTTGCACACCTCACTGGGTCTGCCCATTGCAACCCCACTCCCAGGGTCTGCCAGCCGCCTCCTGCGTGCCGGGGACCACCAACCACCACTTTTTCTTGCCAAGATCCCTCTCCGCCGGCCACTGACTCTGCCCTTCTTACTGGTCCGGATGAATGGTTGTCGGACTTCCTTACAGTTCAATTTTCTGTCAGATCTGATTGTTTTTTTGTTTGTTTGTTTTTTGTTTCTAATCTTTTGCTGTCCTTAATTTTGGTTGTGCGAGGAGGCACAGTGTATCTACCTACACCTCCATCTTGGCTGGAAGTCCCCCACATTATTCTTAATAGCCGTAAAATAGACACAACCTAAATGTCCATCGACTGGTGATTGGATAAATAAAATGTGACATAACCATACATCCTATGAAATATTATTCACTAATAAAAAGAAATGGAATACTGATATGTGCCACACATGGATAAACCTAAAAAACATTATACAAAGTGAAAGAAGCCAATTACAAAAGACTACATACTGTATGATTCCACTTGTAAGAAGTGCCCAGAATAAGCAAATCCACAGACACAGAAAATAAATTATGGTAGTAGTTGCCTAAGGTTGGGAGATCAAGGGAAACTAGGGAGTGACTATTATTGGGTACAAGACTTCTTTTCGGGATGATGAAATGTTTTAAAATTGATTCATGATGGTTGCACAAGTCAGTGAAATTACTAAAAACTGTAACTAATCCTGCCTTTATTTAAAATTCTGATATTTTGTTCACCATGGATTTTTTACATTATTATTACTTCAAATATGCATTGCATTAATATTTATCTTGATTGCTGAGTTTTCTGCCACTTGCTTAGATGTCTGTGCCTGAGGAAATTGCTTCACTTTCATCCCCTGGAGCTGGCCTTGCAGCAGGTGTGGTAACACAGATTCTCATTTAAAGAGCCGTCCCTGGTCCCCAGAACCCTTGGTTGGAGGCTTCCTCCCAGTCCTCAGTTTTCAGCCTTGCTCCACTGAGCTGCTGATTGTATGCGTCCCTATGAACTCTCCTGATGTTGTGTTGCTGTAACAGGGTGCAGCCAAGAGGGGGGGCCCCAAAAAGGGAGTAGGAATGGGGCCCAGAACTCACGGTGTCCAGGAAATATTAGAGGGACATATAAGATGTCCTCACCCCCTCCCCCACAGGTATGAGTTGGGGGAAGGGACAAATGGAGCAGGGCCATTGAGTTGTTTTGCATAGCAATGGTTTTGCAGATAACCTCCAGAATGGTCATTTAACATATCTATAACCTTTAACTGGTTTCATA
>PVKU01009460.1:0-61612 GCA_004027475.1 Anoura caudifer | reverse complement strand
CCATTTTAATTATGATGTGTCTTGAAGTGGGCCTCTTTGGGTTCCTCTTGAATGGGACTCTCTGTGATTCCTGGATTTGTGTGACTTTTTCTCTCATCAAATTAGGGAAGTTTTCCATCATTACTTTTTCAAATAGGTTTTCTATTCCTTGCTTTTCTTCTTCTCCCTCTGGTATCCCTATTATACGGATATTATTACGTTTCATACTGTCTTGCATTTCTCTTAATCCTTCTTCATTCTTTTGGAGCCTCTTTTCCTTTTCTTGCTCTTTCTGGGTGTTTTTTTCTACTTGGTCCTCCAACTCGCTAATCTGATCTTCTGCTTCATTAATTCTGCTTTTCATTCCTTCCACTGTGTTCTTCAGTTCAGAAATTGTATTTTTCATTTCCTCTTGGCCCTTGTTGATAGTTTCTATTTCCTTTTTCATGTTGATACAGTTTGCAGTGAGTTCATTGTAGCTTCCCTGTAGTTTCTGATAGCTCATTGAGAGCTCATTGAGCTTCCTGACAACAATTGTTTTGAACTCAAAATCTGATAGTTAGGTTGCCTCTGTTTCATTTAGCATTCTTTCTGGGGCTTCCTCCTTTCCTTTCATATGGTGATTATTTCTTTGTCTTTCCATTATTTTTGAGGCTCTTCTTGTTAGCCTCAGCTTCTTAAATTGATCTGTTCTGGCTCCCTGTGTTTATTGTGTGAACTTCTGTGGTAGAATGCCTGTAAGATTCTATGGTGCTGTCTCGTTCAGGTATCCTGGTGTTCACAGCTTCCACTGTCCTATCTGTTTAAATGCCCCATCCTTGGGACCAACTCTGGTTTTTTTCACAGTTCCAGGGATTTTTTTGTTTTGCTTTGTTTTGTTTTCATCTCACTCATGGGTATTTAAAAAGAGAAAAGAGGAAAAAATGGAAAGAGAAGAAAGAAGAGAAGAAAGAAAAAGAAAAGAGAAAAGAGGAAAGAAGAAGAGATAAAATTGGAAAGAAAGGAAGAAGGAATAAAAAAGAAAAAAATAACAAGAAGCAAAGGGCATTGAAGGTAAAAAAAGATGAAAATAATAAAAAAAGATAGAAAAAAATTAAAATTAAAAATAGGAAAAAAAACAACAAGAAAAAAATACCCAACAGCTCTTGCTGTTTTCAGTCTTGCTAAGCTGGTGTTTCTGGTCTTGCTGGCTGCAATGGCCTTGGGGTGACAGTATCACTTTTCTCCCTTTTCAGTACTCATTTATATTTGGGCTACTGTCCTCAAAGCTAGCCCTTGGCCTCTCCACCCAGGGCCTCAGGCATACATTCTGAGGAAGCATGTGCCTACCCCAGTTGCACGTGGGTGCCTATGATCTCGTAGCCACCTGCAGTCACACACAGGCACCAATCCTCGCGCAATCATCCCTGATGGCAGGCTCGGACAGTCACGAGAGCTCAGGCATGCCGCCGTATAATATTTGTTGTAGTTATGTGAAATATTGCAGTAATATCTTGATAGGAATTACATTGAACCTATAAGTTGCTTTGGGTAGTATGGACATTTTAATGATGTTAGCTCTTCCTATCTATCGATGAACATGGTATGTGCTTCCACTTATTTGTATTTTCTTCAGTTTCTTTCTCCAGTGTCTTATAATTTTCTAAGTGCAGATTTTTAATCACCTTGGTTAAATTTACTCCTAGATATCTTATTTTTGTTGTGTTGTTGTTACAATCATAAATGTGATTTTTTATTTTTTGGTTTCATTTATTGGTGTATATAAATGTAACTAATTTCTGGATATTTATTTTGTATCCTGCTACATTACTGAATTCATTTATCAGTTTTAGTAATGTTTCAGAGGAATCTTTAGTGTTCTGTACATAAAGTATTATGTCATCTGCAAATAATGGCAGATTGACATCTTTTATTCAATTTGAATTCCTTTTATCAATATTTTCCCTTCTTGTCTGATTTCTGCGACTAGCACTTCCAATACTATATTGACTGAATAAGAGACATGAAAGAAGGCACCCTGGTTTTGTTCCTGATCTTAAGGGAAATGCTTTTAGTTTTTGCATATTGAATATGATGTTGACTTTGGGTTTCTCATATATGGTTTTTAGTATGTTGAGGAATGTTCCCTCTATTAGATTAGATTGTTTATTTGATATGGGCTGCTTCCATATCTTTATTTTTGTAAATAACACTGCAGTGAATATAGGGGTGCTCATGTTCTTTGAAATTAGTATTTTGGGTTCCTTTGGGTATATTCCCAGAAGTGGGATCGCTGGGTCAAAAGGCTGATCCATTAAAAAAAATTTTTTTTTTAATTGTCTCCATACTGCTTTCCATAGTGGCTGCACTAGTTTGCTTTCTTATCGACAGTACAAAAGGGTTCCCCCTTTCTCCACCTCCTTGCCAGCACTTGTTTTGTTGATGACAGCCATTCTGACAGGCATGAGGTGATATCTCATTGTGGTCTTAATTTTGTGTTGTTGTTTTCACTTTCATTTGTCTCAAGGTATCTTTTGATTCTTTTCTTGGTCTCATTGCTAAACCATTCATTGTATAGTAGAATGTTACTTAGCCTCTCTGTGTTTGTGTGGTTTTTTAGTTTTTTTCTTGTAATTGATTTCCAGTTTTGTACTATTGGAGTCAAAAGAGATACGTGCTATGATTGAAATCTTCTTGCATTTATTGAGGCTTGTTTCGTGGCCTAATATGTGATCTATCCTGAAAAATCTTCCATGTGCACTTGAAAAGAATATATGTTCTGCTGCTTTGGGATGAGATGCTCTGAAAATATCAATTAAATCTATTTGATTTAATGTATCATTTAAAGTCACTTTTTCCTTTTTGATTTTCTGTCTGGGAGATCTACCCATTGATGTCAATGGGTTTTTGGTGTTAAAATCCCCTACACTGACTGTTATTGTCTCTCTCTCCCTTTATGTTTTTTAATATTTGCTTTATGTATTTAGGTGCTTATATGCTGAGTAAATAAATGTTTATAAAGGTTATATCTTCTTGGATTAATCTCTTTGTCATTATAAAATGTCTTTCTTTGTCTTTTATTTTAGCCTTGCTTTAAAGTCTATTTTATCTGATATAAGTACTGCTACCTCAGCTTTATTTTCCACTTTCATTCACATGAAGTATCTTTTTCCATTCCTTTACTTTTAATCTGTGTGTGTCGTTGGATCTGAAGTAAGTTTTCTGTAGATAGCACATGTGTACATCTGGTCTTTTTATCCATTCAGTCACCCTATATATTTTGATTGAAGATTTAACCCCTTTACATTTATTGATAGGTTTGTAGTTATTGCCATTTTATTATTCATATTCATGTTCTCTTTTCTTCTTCATTTTCTATAAAAGTCCCTTTAACATTTCTTGCAGTACTGTCTGTTGTTGATAAACTTCTTTTGATTTTTTTTTGTCTGGAAAGTCTTTAGCTCTCCTTCAATTTTAATGGATAGTCTTGCTGGGTAGAGTAGTTTTGGTCATAGGTCACTTTGGAAATTTTTATGGACACTTTATCACATAGGCATGATTAATCTCTAGCTCAATCTCCATTCCCTCTCCCCTTTGGGGAGGATGAAAGGGTGTGGCTGAAAGTGCACAGCTTCTGATAATCTCTTGGTTCTTCTTGTGACCTCCCCCCATCCTGAAGCTATCCAGGAATATACCAAGAGTAGATTTAAAAGTTCTGTGTCAAGAACTATGGTCAAAAGCAAATATTAGAGCAAAAATTTCTCTTAGTGCTCTTATCAGTTAGAAATCAGAAGGACTTTAGGAGCTCTGTCATGGGAATGAAGATCAGAAGCCTATATTTTCTATTATTTCACACACACTCAGTGGATGTCATTTTTGTGTATACCAAATGGCAATAGTTTATTAGTAGTAAATGTATTTCTGATTATAATAAGAGCTGTATTTGAGTTTTAAAAATTTAGAGTTTAAAAACATAATGTGTGACATAGGATTGATAGTTACCTATACCAACATCCATTTTCCTCTCTTACTTTAGAAACAAACCCATACATCGCTACCTGGAGACCAAATTTGCAACTAGGTGTGAAATATGATTACAGGTTTAGGCAAATTAAATATAAATGGAAACACTGTGTTGAAATTATAGCAAGACTGTTTAAAGGGAACTCACTTAATGGCAGTGACAGGGGTGGATTCTTTTGTTTTTTACATTTGCTCTCCCTTTTTCCTTCAAATGTGGAGATGACGATTTGAATTCCAGCCTGAGCTCCATGGGCTGTGTTGTCATCCTAAAAATGGAAGACATGATTTAAGACAATAGGGCAGAAATACAGAAGCCTGGATTCTCGATGCCATTATAGCTTCCTGTTTCAGTCATGGGCTGCCTACTTCTAGGCATTTTTATGATGAGAATATTAAAAGAAAAAAAAAAACTAAAGAAATGTAAACCACTTTTTTGTTTTATTTCTATTTTCACACTAAACTTATGTATCATAATACTAACTTTATCATCAATTAAACCTGATATTTTATAGTTATTTACATTGGTATATGAAAATAGATTGTTATAGCTTTGATTAAATGTTAAGGTCTGATTATTCTGAAGCAGCAAAAAAAAATCTTTAAGTTATTAATTCCATTATGTGCTACATGATTAAGTTAAACAGGAAATTTTTCTATGTTTATATCATTGAATTTAACACATAGAGATGGTTAAACTCTAGAATCAGATGAGGGCACATCATCCACCATTTACAAAACCAACCCTTTGGTTTCAGCAAAACAGCATCTGTCATATTAGATTAACTTGGTAACTTGTTGATTTGATTATATCCATTGTTTTAACTGTATCTAATGTAAAGACTTATCATAGTATTAATTTTACTTTTTCAAGTATAAGAAGTTTATATTTAAGTAATGTAAAATATCAAGGCTCTGAAATTATTGGTTTTCTTTAACACAGAAGAATAAATTCCTGGAACTTGAAATAGAACACTTTTAGGTGCAGTCATACACTGCATAAGGACATTTCAATTTATGATAGACTGCATATATGACAGTGTTCTGGTAAAATCACAACAGAGATGAAAAATTTCTATTGCTTGGTGGCATCATAGGCATTGTAACATTGTGGTTCAATGCATTACTCATGTGTTTGTGGTGATGCTGGTGTAAACAAGCATGTGGTGTTGTCAGTCGTATAAAGTCTAGCGCATGCACTCATCTACACTATGTAATACTTGGTAATGATGCCCTGACCAGTGTGACACAGTTGTAGCCTCATCCCACAAACCAGAAGGTCATGAGTTTGATTCCTGCTCAGGGCACATGCCTAGGTTGTGGGTTCAGTCCTGGCTGGGGTGCATAGGAGAAGCAATTGATTGATATTTCTCTCCTCTTTCCCTCTCAACCTCTCTTCCCCTCTCTCTAAAATCCATAAGCATGTGATTGGGTGAGGATAAAAATGATAATAACAATAAATGACTACATTTGGGTTTATATATTTACTATACTATACTGTTTATTGTTACTCTTTCTACTTATAAGGAAGTTTGCCATCACAGCATTCTCTATTATGCTGGCAGCGGTCTTATACCATGTCTCTTCATTGGATTATTTTCTCCTGTGCTTGACTTAATCTCCTGTTGTTTCATATATTTAGTGTAGCAGAAGCATACAGTGTTTATAAGGTTACAGTAATGTGATGTCCTGAGCCTTCACATTCACTCCCCACTCACTCACTGACTTACCCAGGGCAACTTCCTGTCCTGCAAGTTTTATTCATGTAAGTGCCCTATGCTGGTGTACCATTTTCTTTATCCTTTATACTGTATTTTTACTGAACCTTTTCTATGTTTAGATATTTTTAGATACATAAATATTTATCTTTGTTTTGCAATTGTCTACAGTACTCAGTACAGATTTGTAGCCTAGGAGAAAGAGGCTATGCTTACTCCTGTGTGTGTGACTGCACTCTGTGATGCTTGCACAACGATGGAATCCTCTAATGATGCATTTCTCAGGATGGATCCCAGTCATTAAGTGATATACGACTATATAAAAGTTCACATTAATACATTAGCTGTAAATTAGTCTGAAGATAATAGGTAGAAAGAATAGAGACAGGATCTAATTCTAAGAGTCTTTACTGATTTCTGTAGGTATCTAAACCTCTGTGGATCTCTTCCTGCCCTAAATTCAGAGTTTCTTTTTTCTAATTTACGAAAAAATACATATTAGCACTTTAGTTTAAGCAACATCAACTCTTGGATTACCTGAGAAATGTTTCCTTCATAGTACTAATAAATTTTGAAATTACCCTTTCTATCTTCATTTAACTAGCCTTCTTTTCTAATTATGCCTGGGCTCTTTCAGCCTATGTTGTCCTGAATTCCAGAGCCATTGGGTAAGAAAAGAAAAACTCATCTTGATTAGTCATCCATGGGCATTATTATTATTATTATTGTCACATTAGCAAACATAACCATGTTAAAGTAAGGAGGATTCAGAGTCAATGGTGGGATAGAGTCTCTTGTTTATTTAAAGTGAGAGGTGACATGAATGAGGAAACATGCTGACTTGTGGGCATAGCTTGATAGCCGTTACAAATTTTCTAAAAGGGACACTATAAACCATAGTACAATAAAATAAACACTGGCTTTAGAGTTAGTTCTGTTTTTGAAGCTCTGCTCTGCTACCTAATACTGTATATCTGTTGGTACATAGTTTTCCTTCTCCAAAGCTTAGATTTCTTGCATGTAAAGTGGGGGTAATAACACTTAACTCAGAGGATTGTTATGAGGATTATGTGTTATATGGACTTATGTGAAAATGTTAATATAGTATTTGGCACAAAATAGGCAGATGTTCTAGTCATGACTGGTATCACTACCAACCTCAATGTGACTTCTTTATATTTTGATGAAGATATAAAATGAAGGCTGACAGGTCTCAAATGAAGACAAAAATGAAAAATTAAGAAACAGGGAGCAAACTATTACCACATGCTATAGTCTGAATGTTTGCGTTCCCTCCAAATTTGTGTAGTGTTGTCTGATGTGATATAAGGAGCTGAAGACTTTGAGAGGTGCTCAGGTCATGTGGGTGGAGCCCTCATGAATGGGATCAGTGCTCTTACAAAAGAGGCCCCATAGAGCACCCTAGCCCCTTCTGCCATGTGAACACACCACAAAAGATGGCCATCTAGGAACCAGCATGCTGGGCACACACCTCATCAGATACCAAATCAGCTGGCACCTTGATCTTACATTTCTCAGCTTCCAGAACAGTAAAAATAAATACCTGTTGTTTACAAGCTTCCTAGTCTATGGTGTTTTGTTATAGCAGCCTACATGGGCTAAGACAACAGAGAATCAACTTATGTCCTCATCAAGTTCCTGCTGCCTGTTTTCAAGTGAGGATTCTGCCCTTTTCTCCCCTTCCTGTATTCCAGCCCATGGCTATATATTCACTAATGGGGCTGTTCATAACTGTGGGGGAGAAAGATATTGTACTCCACCCTTCTAGATTCTTCTAGCTGATTTAATAATTAAATCAACATGAGATAGATTAACAAGAGAAAATAACCAGATTTAATTACATATGTATGTGTGGGAATACCACATACATGGGAGACTCAGAAACTTTACGTACATGAGAGATTCTGAGAGAAAAAGTTAAAAGAAGGTATAGATGGCATTCTGAACTAAGGAGGAGGCCATGTGTCTTGGAGCTTCAGAGGAGAGGAGGGAGTTTCACAGGCTAATAAGAAGAGCAGATGTTCACTAACTAGAAATTTGCCCTGTCCTATAGACAGGTCATAAAAATTATTTCTGGTGATAACTCTTATTATGGGCAAGGTCCCTAATTTAAGTTCTTTAATTAAGGAAGAGGTAAAGGATTCTCATGAGTATGTGGGGCATTGATTGCCTTCAGCTCAAAATAATTAACATGTCAAAGTGGCATATTGTGGGGAGGCCTGTTTTGAACCCCTTTAAAACACAGCACTATGGTAGGAAGAAAGTGCTATTAACGTACTCTGAATTGATGCTTATATCCTGGAGTGATGTTAAAAATATTTAATAACCAAAGAGCAGGGGCACCTGCATCTCATATTCCAACTCATAGCCCACATCAGCTTCCCCTTCCTGCTATGAACAGTCAGAATGGAATCAGACTGTGATGATGTGTACTTTCCAACCAACTAAACAGATGTTGTATGTACCAGGAAATGCATGAAACAAGAAGGAGAGTGACTCTAATGGTGTGATTTCACTACTAAATGTGAACTGTTTGGAGAAATATACTATGTGAAGGGCATACATTTTGATTGGTTTTCATTTTCTAATATTGTTTTTTCTTCCCCTATCAACAAGAAAAAACTCTTAATTCCTTTACAAATGGAATATTAAGTGATGTTTTAATCTTGTACCTTACAGAATAACAGCATAGTAATTGGAGCTTTCTCAGTATGTACACCAAATATATTTTAAGGTACTTGGCAAGTTTTACTTTGACAAATACTTACTTAAAAAAATCACAGGAGATAAAGAGTATCCAAATATCATTTTAATTTAGTTTTAAGATCAGCAGTAATTCAAGTAAATGTAAATTAGATAGCTTTTTCACATGTGAACTTGTATCTAAAATTTAGGCTGAAGAGTTAAGTTTTTCTGGAAATTTTCTAAGAGTCCTTTCACCTTCCGGCTGAATGAAGACTTTTAACTTACTCACACTGTCAGCACAGGAAAGGAAAAAAAGTACAGGAAGGAAATGCCCATTCGCTGAGTAGCACTACACTCTTGGCATTTCTGAAGGTGAAATCATTTCTACCCTTGGCTGGTAGGAATGCTCGTTGTTGACATTGTGTTGTTTGGAGTATGTATCTACACTGAAAAAACCCAAAGGATCCTGGGAACCTGGATTGGTTATATATTTTAACCCTTTCAAGGGCCTTCAGATCACAAAAGAACAACCCCAAACTCCACAGAGTGTGGCATTTTAGGAAGAGTCAGAGCTTGCATTGATGCTGTCTTGACATTTCATGTACATTGGCAAAAGTTTAAAAGCATTCAAAATCTCCGGGCTCACTGTCCTTCGCCTGCATCATAGCTTTAAAGCTCTCAGTAGGCCAGGGCTGCTTTGCCTATGGCAGTGCAGTAAATTCATCACGGTGTAATTGACAGGATTCAGCTCCAGGTCACTGTCAGTACAAAGTCTTCTGTCATGTCCATCAAAGGTTGAATGAACTGCCTACTTGCCTATGTGGTAAATACTCTACATGGACAGCACTAAGTGGTATAGATGGAACTGCACTGATGCTGGAGAAATAGCTGTGCACACTGCAGACACCTTGGCTTTCTTCTGCTGCTTCTCAGGTGGTGTGAGTTCTGGCAGGCCCACCAGCTATGTTAGCCAGTTTCACAGGATGTGCCAGGCCGTTCCAATTGGTAAACAGCACTTTCCTTTTAATAAAGCCATTGGCACTTTCCTTAGGGAAAAACAGAAGTGAGAAAAAGCTGGACCCCAGTATGCATTGAAGACGTCAAGACTACTATCTATATCAAAATATCTTAAGTTGAACTTATCTGAGAATATCAATATATTGCTGGAAAAAGGTCTAAAGTTTTGTCATCATCATCGTCATCATCGTCATCATCATCTTCATCATTAAAGTACAGGGCAGAGTTAATTAGAACCCTGGGGGCTCCTAGGCTCCCAGAGTGGAATCATTATAACTTGGCACCTGTATTTCTAGAACATCTTGTAAGCAGGTACAATGCCAAATGAGCACATGTGAACAAGAATAATCAGCAAGGAGGAAATGTTTATTTTATTAGTGAGCATCAAATTTAACTAGAAGCAGGGAAGAACCGCTCCATCTGTTCTGTAGATAGAGCCATCACACTGCGAGACAGCAGATCACTACTGGTGTAGAAGTCACAGGGAAAAGGAAAGATGTGCATCTGGCCCGTTAGCGAAGCTTGGCAAATAAGCACTTTCCAGTGCGGTGCCACATTTTACCAGCCTACCTCACAGAGGAGAAAACCTAAATCAAATCTCTATGACTTGCTACTCATTAAACATTGATTATTGTTCTTCTGGGTAAGTAAGAAGAATGGCCAATTGTCTGCCTTTTATATGTATAAACATTATCCATGAAGACTACTTACTTTATTTGTTAGTTCATAAATTGATAGATAATATGAGGGAGGGAAATGAAGTGCAGTGTGCGCCAAGAGCAAATAACTGGATTTATTTCCACCTATACGGTAGCATAGCATTGCCTCTGGAGAATGTCTTCCTTTCTTTTTTTCTTTTATTTTGTTAAATATCTTCATTGAGATATAAGTGACATTATTAAACTGCACATACTTAAAATTTACAACTGATAAATGTGTACATTCATATGCATCTGTGAAACTATCACTACACTTAAAATAATGAACATATCCAGCACCTGAAGATTTTCTTGTATTCCCTTGTAATTCTTTTCCACCTGATCCTCTTGTTCCTCCCTACTCCAATCTCTCTTTCCCCCACTGCTCTTTGTAACTACAGATTACTGACCGTTTCCTGGAAATTTATATAAATAAATCATACATTATATACTATCTTTTGCTTAATTTCTTTCACTCTTTTTGCTTGAGATTCATCTACATTGTCATGTATCAATAGCTCACATTTTATATTGCAGAGTGGTATTCTATCACATGGATAAAAAGCCATTTGTTTATTCACTCACATGTTGATATTTGGACTATTTCCAATTTTTTAGCTATTAAATAAAGCTGAGTGAACGTTTGTGAGCAAGTCTTAGGTAGACAGATATTACCCTTATGGTCTGTGGGCGGATACCTCATGATTAACGTACAGGGCAGAATCTCTCTCACAGAAATATTTAAGAGTGGATGACTAGGTCACTTGTAGATATAGATTCATTTTAAGAAACTTCCACACTGTTCTCCAAAGTGCTGTACTCCTTATATTTCCATGTGCAATGCATCAAAGTTCAAATTTTTTCACACTCTTGAAGACATTTGTTGAGTATTTAAATTCTATTCATTTCAATAAGTGTGCAGTGGTTTCTCATTGTGACTTTAACTCGCATTTCCTTAATGACTAATGATTTTAAACATCTTTTATTTGATTTATTTGCAATTGGCCTAACTTTTCCAGGGCTGTGTATGTTCAGATTTTTGTCCTATTGAAATTTTTATTACTCTTTTTATTGAGTTTTGAGAGTTCTTTATGTATTCTTCAAGCAACTCTTTCATCAAATATATGATTTAAAAATATTTTTCCCAGTTTGTGGCTTGCCTTTTCACTCTCTTAATATCATTTTTATTTTTTTAACTTTCACCTGGGGACATGCTTATTGAGTTTAGAGAGAGGGGAAAGGAGGAAGAGAGAGAGATGGAGAAACATTGACCAGTTGCTCTTGTATGTGCTCTGACAGGGGACAGAACCTGCAGCCTAGCTATTTGCCCCAACAGGGCACCAAACCCATGACCTTTCAGTTTATGGGATGACAATCCAACCAACTGAGCCACACCAGCCAAGGCTTAATGGTGTTTTAAAAGAGCAGGTTATTAATTTCAATAAACTCAAGTTTATCAATTTATTCTTTATGGATCTTGCTTTAGGTGCAATATCTAAGTAGTCTTGCCTAGCCCAACATCACAAAGATTTTCCCCTACATTTTTCTTTCTCTTTCTCTTCATTCTTTTATGGTGTGATCAGAAGGGGTGGAGCTGGTTTCTGGATGTCAGGAGACTCCTGTTTTCTGCACGGAACAGCTCTGTGCCATCTGGCCGCTTGCCTTTTGAATTTGGAGCATTAGAAACAAGGTGGGAGCAGGAGCCTTGGAAATTTGCTGTGAAGCCTCAAATTCCAACCAAGAAAAAAGCTGCTAATTGCTTCTATAGGACTTGTCACAAAGGTTTCAGATGTATGCTGTAGGTTTTTCCAAGAAAAAATAAAAGCAATTTTATACAGTATTTTAGATGTTAACCAGTGGCATTTATTATTTAGCAAAACTGGGAAATGGGAAGAACTTTCTTGCCATTTTAATATTAAAGTGTAAATAAAATATTCTTTCTTTCAATTTGTGCTGTTCTCATTAATTTGGGTTTTATATTTTTAGACAGTGAGCTTAGCTGATGGCTCAAAATAAATAATGTAGGTGCTAAATGAAGAGTTCTAAGGACTTGAAATTTAAGTGATAAGAATTCAGGCTTCAGTGTTCCATTTGGTCACATTTTTTAAAAGTATTGCTATGAATTCTAATGTTTGTCCTGAGCTCTAATTGCTGAAATCACCTTTATTCAAGGCAGATTTTATATAATATTTTTCTATCAAGTTTAGTATTTTAAGTTACCAGATATAGAAATAAAGTCCCTTGTTGAGTCACTCACTTTAAAATAAACCCATACCTGCAAGGACAAAATTATTTGAAAAGTTTCCATTTCATTTTAATTGTTATAGAGCAGCTAATCTAAAAGTTGCTTAGTTACTCTCATGTGATTCTGAAATTCTATTCTAATACTGTTCATTACTTTTGGGACTTTTGAGATCACTTTGCAGAAGACATGGTTGTTTTGCATTCTGAAGTTTAGATGTAAACCCTGACTTCACTGAGAAGTCTATCACTAAAGCTGCTTAAAATCATTTAAAATGCCATTAGAAATGTTGTTTTGCATTTGGCAGTATAAAAGCTAGCTGAAGGATTTGAAAATGCCGGTATAGGAGGGAGGAAGAGGGCTTTGAATTCCTTGCCATGGGCCACCACTAGAACAACTGTTAACAATTTAAACAAGGATTGTTTTCTAAAGTAAAACTGTGCAAGTATTGTTCCTTTCCTTGAGGCAAGCAAAGGGCATGGCTGGGCTCATACATTTTTAGCAGCTGACATGTTAATGGGACCATTTCCATTGAAATGAACTAAATACTATCATAACTTGTGGACTTCCCACTGATTTCCAGAACATTAATTGAACTTCAAAAAGTGCTTGTGGAATCAATTAAAATTCTTTTTTAGATTGAACATATATGCATCCACAGTCAACATTTATGTTTATTTAACTTGACTTATGTCATATCCAATTTCTTTTAAAGAGCTGGTGTTTTGGTGGCAAAACAATGATGGAAATGTAATCTAGGTGAGGTTGTAATTCATATCAGTGAACTTTTCAAAATTTTAATTTCCCTATTTTGGGGGAAACAATAACTAAAACATCCACTGACCAAAAAGCCATTGTTAGTAATAGATTACTTTTTTTCTCATTTTTAAATTACTTTGATAAATATCTTATTGACCTCTCACAACAAATATTACTATGCACATGTGAGAAACTAGAACACAGAAAACTCAAGTATTTTCCTCAAGTAATATTGACAGTGAGAGAGACCAGGATGAGAACACTGGCTTTCTCCAATAGCTTTTTTCTCTAGAAATTGGTGCCACGTTTTTTCAAGTACCTCTTTTACTTAATGGGATATACAACTATATCAAATTCTGCTTGTTAATATCTGCCAATAGATGACAGTAAAAAATGAATGTCAATGAACTTGGTGACAGGAGAATGAAAACACTGAGGGAGTCCTATGTGTTATTCAGACACTCAGTTCCTTATTTTCAGGAAACAAAGTTGTTCCGCACCCCAAGGCTTAGGTTTAAGACTTGGACACTGCACTGAGGAGTGTGTCTCTCACTAATGCTTCTTTCAAGTGCACTTTTCAAGAGGTCCCCCTAAAAGGAAGCCAGTCTGTGACCACTCTGCTGTTCAATGGGCACACATCATGGTTTCTGCTTCTGGCCAACAGGTGCCTTTATCTCTCTGTAAATGAGGAACTCAGTTCTGATTAAAATTAAAACTAAATACCCATGACACGTGAAAAGTGGTCCTCACAGGAGCTGATGGGGAAATGGAGCTGCTGTCTGCTGAAAGGATTCTGTCTGTGCTACAGTGGGCTGTGCCATGTGACTTCTATTAGGCCTCTGGAACAGCAAGAGGTAACAGAAAGATGCTCATTACTCCTCGCAAAAAGAAGTGTAGCTCTTGTTCTCATGAGAACAGGCATACAAATAATATATTAATTTGACCTAGAAATTTCCTCATTCATGATAAAACTCATGAAAGGAGTATCATGTCTTTTAGCACAAAATGCCTTTTTGAGCTTTCAATTCATTTTAGTTGAAAAAAAGTGATCCTGATTTTAGCCAGCAACATATTTTAAGGGAGGGCTAACTTTTAAGGGCATTGTTATAATAAAATCCCAATTCTGCTTGAAGACAAGATAGCTCAAAGGCTACCCTGATTTTCTTCAATGTGCTACCACATTTATGGTGAAAAAGTTTATTTCTGACATCACAAATCCAGTGACTCTTACACTTGGTTCAAGGTTATACTGGATATTTATTGTTTTGAACTCTCCCCCTTTTCTTGGCAGGTGCATCTTGATTTCACTATGCTGCATTATCTTCTCCCCATGTGTATGATGATGCTAAGAATTTATATCAATATACCATTCTCTAAGTGATCATCATGTGACTCAAATCAGGCCAATCAGATTCTCTCTTGGGACTTTGAATCATGAGAGAATGGCAAAGGGTGGAAAGTAAGCTTTGTGTAAATTTGTTCCAGCGGTGGCATCCTGATAACAGCATTAGGAAATTCTGCTATTAGACTCCAGATCCCCTTTGTTTTCTTTTGACAAGCCTGGTTTCTCAGTCTTTTAACCAATTCTGTAACATATCCCACATGCTCTTAGTTAATCTCTTTTCTCTATAAGGGTTCACATTGGAGGAACTCCTGAGTAAATTTTGGGGATGTCAGGGAGAGCTTTCTGAAAAAGGTAACATATATAGTTGAGTCTTGAAGGACCAGGATAACCTATCAAAGGTGGAGGAGAGCCGAATTTTTTTTAAAGGTAGGGGGACTAGTATCTGCAAAAGATAGAATCCATGAGAGAACAGACTGTATATTTAGAAAAACAAAATTTTCATGTGACTTATGAGAAATATTGAGACTGGACATACAGTCAAGAGTGAGATAATGCAGGAAATTCTTGCCATGTTAAGGGATTTATATTTTATTCTGGGAATACAGAGGTGGGCAAAAATAGGTTTATAGTTATGAGTATGCACAAGTTTATTCCTCTATTATTATCTATTTAATTATTATACTATACTCCATCTTTTTATTGTTATTATTATTATTTCATATCCTTACTTATGATTTATCTTGTAGGTAACAATGGCTGCCAGTTTAAGCCACTTCTGCTCTCCCCTGTACCGGCAACCATTGGAGGGTTTCCATAGGGTGACGCAGTAAGCAGCACTGCATTTAAAATGGCATGCTGCGGACCCTGCAGAGAACAGAGTGGGAGGCTTGGGAATGTATGTGGGAGGCTAATGTTGCAGTCTTGCTGAGAGATGATAATAGTGACGTAGGGGATGGCAGTGTGGATGGGGAGAAGTGGAGGAATTTGAAATTTGAATTCCTTTCAAATTTGAAAGGAGGTAAAGTTTACAAAATTTTATAAAGGATTTTATTAAAAAATGAGAGGGAGGAAGAATCATTGTTAATTCCTGGGTCTTCCCTGGGCAAACTAAGTTCCGGGAGGTATCAATAGCTTAAACTCATGACTCAGCAGAAAGATCAGCTTTTTCTTTTCTTTGTGGGAGAAGATTCGTTTCATTTTGGGCATAACAAATTTGATAGGTTTATGTGATATTCAACTGGAGACGTTCCATAAGCTGTTGTAAACGTGGGTCTGGACTCACGAGTGAGATCAGAGATGAGGTTACGTATATCTAGGACCTACTGGATTCTAGGTAGAGATAACATCTCCTTGGCAGGTAACTGTATGCCCGACTTCTCTCTAAGTGAGTGTTCTTAAAGCCTCAGCCCTAGGGATTCCTTCTCATGCTACTATAAACACTCCCTAGACAATATTTTCCTCACTTATGGCTTCAGTTACTACACACAAATTGATTAAAAACAAGGCAAAACTCCCAATCTACCCTCATATTTTTTACTGACATCTCTATCCAATTGTATTCTAAACATTTCCATCTGGTTGTCCTTAATGGTGCCTTCACTCTTAAATTCAAACTGGACTCATTCTCTTTTTCTGAATACCTACCTTGAATAACAAATGACAAAACTCCCCTTTCTTTTATTTTCTCTACCTGAAGTAATGTCATCACCGTTGGTCATTCAAATGATCATCCAGCAATGGAGCTCTCACTCCCAGTATTAGTTCCCCATTGCTCCTTTAACAAGCCACCACACACTTAGTAGCTTAAACAATACAAACTTATTATCTTCCAGTTCTACCACAGGTCTTACATGACTAAACCAAGGGTCTGTGGGGCTGCATTCCTTCCTGGAGGCTCTGGGGGAGAATTCATTTCCTTGCCACAGATGGCTTCTAGAGGCTGCCCATATTCCTTCATGGCCTTTCCCCCATCTTCAAGGTCAGTAGCATCAGGTCCCTCTCAGGCTGCTCTCTCTTGGTCTTTTTCTCTTTTTTTTATTTCTGATTTCCTCTTTCACTTTTAAGACCTTTTTGATTACTTCAGACTCATAAAAAAATCCAAAGTAATCTCATTATTTTTCAGTCAGTTATTAGCCTCCTTAATTCCATGTGTAAACTTAATTCCCCTTTGTCATGTAAGGTGACATACTTATTTACAGGTTCCCAGTTTAAAACTTGGACATTTATGGGAGATCATTTATTATGCTGTTCATGGCCCTTTCCCCCTTCCCACATTTTATGTAACCATGCCATCAGCATACATTATTGTGCTTTATTTTCCACCATTATATTTGTTATTACTTAATATGCTGTTATAGATTTACTTGTTTATTTTCTACTTTCCCTACTAGAATGCATCATAAAGCACCATGAGGCAAAGGCTTTGTGTTTTCTATTGCTGCACCTATGCAGCCATGCCCAAAGTATAATAGGTGCTCAATAAATATTCTTTGAATGAATAAAACTCTAATTTGTCACTAAAGACTGTCAATTTGACCTTAATAGCATGGTTCAAATATCCATTCCTTTTTATTTATACTCACTGTCATTTGTATTACTTCTGCTCATTCTCACTGTTTTCCTTGAGAAATTTCACTCTTCTGGTAAATTCCTAGCTAATACGTGCATCTTCAGTTTCTGTATCCTATTTCCAAACCACAAATTGCTCATGTTAATCCTCTACTTAAAACATTTCAATGGCTATTTGGCAAAATTTATGAGATTTTTGAATAACTGGTTCCTGCCCATCCTTCAGCACATTTCTGTCTGCTCATCATAGTTTATGTTCTAGAGGTTCTGGAATGCTGTCCTTGCTGTTTCCTCATTGTAGAACATCCTCCCTTTTTTCACTACCTAGAAGATCCTCCTTCTCCTTGAAGATCTACATAAAGCAAATCATTTTCCACAAAGTCTTTAATGGGAAAACCTGAACAAAGTAAATCATTTCCTCCTCTGAAGCCACTATTGTCAGGAACAACACAGGAGGGATGCTGCTAACAGGGATGAGTAAGATGCAGGCTGTGGACACATATGAGAAATAGCTGGGTATTCTTGTTCCTAAAAGAAGGATGTAGAGGCTAAGTTCCCATGAATCTACTGGCATAATTTACTCAGATCATTGTTATATTATTACTATTTTTTCTTTTTTTAATTATATTTTATTGATTATGCTATTACAGTTGTCCCATTTCTCCCCCATCATTCCCCTCCACCCTGCATACCCCCTCCCACCCACATTCCCTCCTTTGGTTCATGTCCATGTTTCATAAGTTCTTTAGCTTCTACTTTTCCCACACTATTCTTGCCCTCCCCCTGTCTATTCTCTACCTACCATCTATGCTACTTATACTCTGTACCTTTTCTCCCTCTCTCCTCCTCCCACTCCCCTGTTGCAAATTCTCCATGTGATCTTCATTTCTGTGTTCCTGCTCCTAGTCTAGTTGTTTGCTTAGTTTGCTTTTGTTTTAGGTGTGGTTAATATCTGTGAGTTTGCTGTCTTTTTACTGTCCTATTTTTTATCTTCTTTTTCTTAGATAAGTCCCTTTAACATTTCATATAATAAGGGCTTGGTGATGATGAACTCCTTTAACTTGACCTTATCTGAAAAGCGCTTTATCTTCCTTACATTCTAAATCACAGCTTCACTGGATAGAGCAATCTTGGATGTAGGTCCTTGACTTCCATGACTTGGAATACTTCTGTCCAGCCCCTTCTTGCCTGCAAGGTCTCTTTTGAGAAATCAGCTGACAGTCTGATGGGAACCCCTTTGTAGGTGACTGTCCCCTTATCTGTTGCTGCTTCTAGAATTCTCTCCTTCATTTTAATCTTGGCTAATGTAATTATGATGTGCCTTGGTGTGTTCCTCCTTAAGTCCAACTTCTTTGGGACTCTCTGAGCTTCCTGGACTTCCTGGAAGTCTATTTCCTTTGCCAGATTGGGGAAGTTCTCCTTTATTATTTGTTCAAATAAGTTTTCCACTTGTTGCTTATTACTATTATTATAACATTTTTTTAACCACTACCATCCTCTCCCTACCCCCATCTTCAAACACAGACACAGTCACTTGGATGTTTCACGTTTGCAAGGCTTAGAGGATTTCAGATTATGCTATTAACATTTGATATTCATCATTTTATAGCACTAGGCATCCTTTTACAGATATATATTTTGTAAATCACACATGGTACTTTTCATACTTTCTGGTGCTCTGGAGTAGATTTTTCTGGACTCCAATTTTAGCTGTGTCATTTGCTAGCTATGTAACCTTCAGCAAGTTTCTTAAGCTTTTTTAGTCTTAGTTTTATCATCTGAAAAATGGATCACAATAGTTCTATTTTATAAATTTATTGGAGGATTAAATTAATTAACAAACACTTAAAATGGTTCTAAGCACATTTCTGATAAATGTTAGCTATTATTATTATTGTTACTATTATTTTTCTAGATGCTGAGTTTTTCTGAGGGAAAGTACTATCTGTCATTCATCTCTCTACCTCCAGAACAAGACACAAGTTTTGTACATAGTAAGAGACTAATAAATATTTTTTGAGCAAAGAATACATACTAGCTACTCTCAGAATGTCAGTGCATAATTAATGTGTAGAACACTCATCTAGAAATAAGCCTTGTTATGAATAGATTTTCAAAATTTGAGCAGTTTACCTCTTTCCTCTTTTTTATCCCCCTCTCTGAATTAGAATTTTGACATGGCAGATAGAATATATTCAGTATGTAAGTAGATGGTGTTAATTAACTTGGAATTTAATAAAGAAGAACTGATTTGCAGAAAATTATTTTATTCACTAAAATAATTATGGAGGGTCTAATGTGAAGATTCCTTCTAGATCTCCAATGTTGCATTCTTCATAATTAGAACTGGGCACAGATTTCTGTCTAAGCTTAGGTAAACAACAGGGGTGGCAGGGCCTGCAACCCACCAGTTTCCTCCTTACTGCACCTTCAGGAACAGCTTTTCACCACAGCAATAAGGGAACAACCCAAGTCTGCTGCTTCCTGCCAGGACTCATGTGGGGTTGCTGGGACAAATGCTTTTAACCTTGTGGTTTGTTTCATCTGAGCTGCCCACTTAGCCTGTGAACCTTAATCACTTTAGTGCTGGGTGTCTTCTCATTCTCCTCATGTCTTCTGCTTCTTAGCTCTGTTAGGCTTCCTTTTCTTTCCCATCAGAAAACCCCCTGAACAGACATGATCCAAAGTGACTCTGGTAATTCTCCTAATCTTCAGCCTTTTTTATAAAGTTCTAGAGAAATTTTGGTTCTTGGACCACTATTCCAGAAGGTAGTGCAGCTCTTGACTGGCTAGGTCCCTTACTGCATCCATGTAGATATCATTGGCATATAATCAGCATTCATAAGCAAAAGCAGGCTTAAATGAATCCAAATTCATCTGTAAGTACTGTCTCCTCAGATCTCTAGGTTGACTGTGTCACTATATACCTATTTTAGAATTGTATAGTATTCTGTTGTATAGTTTTAATTAATCTAACCAAAGCTTAGGGTAAGAAATCTAATTATATTCTTTTTTTCTGTTGGGAGTAATTCATCTTGTTATAATCTTCTAATCAGCACCATCTGTGTAATAATCTCTATGGTATTTGAGTATGGATGGCTAGTCTCAGAAATGTCACAAAGTGGAACTTTTGCTGTTTGAGCAATCCTCTCTCTGATTGGAATGTTCAGAAGCTCAGCCATCAATCCCAGATGTACCACTCTTTGCCTCAGATTCCTCGATGGGGGATGGTTCTAAGTATTCCTAATGTAGTCTTTTATATAATGGGGATAGTACAGATTAAGTAAAAATGTAGATTTAAAATAGTTTTAGATTTACAGAAAAGGTACAAAATAGTTTAGAGAGCTCCACAGTCAGTTTCCTCATTGTTAACATCCACCTTACATTTCTATGGTATCTTTGTCACAACTGAAACAACAACATTGAGACATTACTATTAATTAAACTCCATACTTTATTCAGATGTATGAGTTTTTCTCTAATGTCTTTTTGTTGTTTTAGGATCTCATCCAGGGTTGCCGTTACATTTAATCATAATGTCCCGTTAGTCCCCTTGTGGCTGTGACAGTGTCTCAGACTTTCCTTGTTTTTGATGACCTGAGAGTTTTTTGCATAGCTGGCTGAGTATTTTGTAGAATGCCCCCCATTTGGGATGTTTAGTGTTTTTCTCATGATTAGACTGAAGATATGTGTTTTTGAAAGGAAGACCATAGAAGTGAAATGACCTTCACATATTAAGTGTACATACTATCAAGGTGATTTATCATTGTTGATGTTGGCCTTCACCATCTGGCATAGATAGTGTCTGTCAGGTTTTTGCACTGTGAAGTTACTTTTTTTCCACTTTTTCATATTCTATTTTTAAAATCAAGTCACTAAGTATGACCGACACTGAAGGAATGGGAAGCTCAGGTCTACTTATTTATGGGGTAGTATCTGTATAAATAATTCAGTTCTTCCGTACAGGAGATTTATCTTTTCTTATTTCTTATTCATTCATTCATTCATTCATTCATTCTTATCATCATGAACTCATGGATATTTATTTTGTAGTTTTGGTTATAATCTAATACAACATTATTAGTTCCTTGCTTAGAATTGTCCACGGTTGCAGCCATTGGGAGCTCTTTCCATCTGGTTCCCTTGTCCCTCTGACATGGCCCCACCCCTTTATTTTGCGATAATTCCTTACTTTCTAACACTGTTAATTGCTCTGGCTTGCCTTACATACTCCCTACCCAAGCCCTAGAATCAGTGTTTCTCCATGGAACCCTGATACCTTTTATTGGAGAATATATTAGAAAACAAGATCTGGTTTCTGAGCGTAGGTTAGCATTAATATTTTTTTTTCTTTTTCTTTACTTGAGGGGTACTGGCAGTGAGCTTCTCTTTATTTTTACAACAGTCTATGGTTTTATCCTATCTCTTTTGCAAACTTCCAGAAACATGTTTCATTTTTAACACTTTTGCCTCAACACAACTTAATAGACACTTGGTTTATACTACTTAGAATAATTCAAGTCTATTCTATTTCCTTGTGTTTGGGGCACCCCAGTTATTTTTATGTAACACCACAGAATATATCTCTTTCTTCTCTCACCTCAATTCCATTCTCCCAGGTGTAGTAATTGTAGTCAATTATTTCACAACCCACCTGCAGTGTCCTACTGTGCAGTTAAAGTGCACAAATCTTTTCAAAAAGACCTTAATTTTGATGCCAGTTCTAGGACTTTAATGTATAAAATGAAGCCATAATAAATGCAGTGGACACATTATAGATAAGAGATGTATCCTGACACTTAAAAAAATCCTTAAATTTTAAGCACCCATTAACAAGATATACCCTGTAAGCAGTTACTAGCGGAAAGCAATAAAGCTATTGAGAGATTGTGACTGGCTAAGTGACTTGTTGAAGCCTTAGGTTCAAAATTTAGAAAAAGCATTAGAGAAATCAGCACAGACTGTAAACATCTAGAGCATGTACTGAATTTTAATAATTACAAAAATTTCCATTACAGGAAACACACAATATTATACTAGGTCTACAACATAGGGATTCAAAATTTAAAACATTTTTTATTACTGTTCAATTACAGTTGTTCCCATTTCCTCCCCCATTACTCTCCCCTGCCCTGCCCACCCCCACCTCCCACAGTCAGTCCTCATCCATGATGTCTTTGTCCATGGGTCCTTTGTACATGTTCTTTGATGAGCCTTCTCCTTCTTGCTCCATTATACCCCTCCCCCCTCCTCTGATTACTATCAGTTTGTTCTTTATTGCTATGTCTCTGGTTCTATTTTGCTCACTTGTTTGTTTTGTTGATTAGGTTCTGCTTATAGGTGAGATCATATGGTATTTGTCTCTCACCATCTGGTTTATATGACCATCAGTAAATTAGTGGATCAAAAAACTGTGGTACATTTACACAATAGAATACTACACAGCAGAAAGAAAGAAAAGAAAGCAGGAACTCCTACCCATCGAGACAGCATGGATGGAACTGGATTAGACATTTATACAACTCACTAAGCGATCACCCCATAAATCTATAGTGCCTACCTGACACCATACAAAGTTATCACAATATTATTGACCACATTCCCTAAATTGTACTTTACACCCCCATGACCATTCTGTAACTACCAATTCTTACTTCTTAATCCCTTCATTTTTTTTTTTCATTCAGCCCTAACCCCCATCTCTTCTGGCAACCATCAGTTTGTGATAATTTTTAAAATCTCACATATCGGATCTGAAAATGCCAAGGGCTTAATCTAATATAAAAGCAGAAGCTTACATTTCATTTGGAATATATTCCTTGAATCCTATAAGAACCAACTGTTGTAATGAAGTGACAGAAAATTGGTCATCTCATTATATTGCCCCCACCTTGATTCCGTACCATTTCTCACAATTGTGTGGAAAGCCAGAGAGAAGGTAAGGTTGGCCGGAATGGGGATTAAACAATGAATATATTGTTTGGGGGATATAAGTGTGTAAGGATATAAATTGTGTGGCTGTCAGTGAAAAAGGAATGACTGAAAATAAAATAAAATACTATAAATTAGGAGGACCTGAAGGACAAGGTTCTGGGTTGAGACTTGAGTAAAAAGAAAGCTATGCATGGAATGGGGGAACAATATTCCAGGTATGAGAAACAAAAAGTACAAAGGCCTAGAAGCTTTGCTATGTGTTCTAGGAATGATAAAAATGCATTGTGACTGCCAATGATTCCTAGATATTTTAAGGGAAGTTGTACTTATGGATTCTCTCTAAGAAAGTTACCTTAATGATGAAGTCTGAGGAGCCACGAAGATGATGTTGAGCCAGAATATTGTCAGATTTTCTTGATTTTTGAACAGGTAAATTCATTTTTCACTTTGTTTAAAATTTTTCCAAAAATGTCTTTGGAAATATTTTGGAGAGAAAATATAGGAAGATTTGACTCCATTGCCTATTCTCAGAAATTATTTAACTCCCTAGAAAAATTTGGGCAATTTTCCTCTAAAATACACTGCTCTCTAAAATGTTTCATCAATTCCCAGTAGTGAGTTAAATCCTGCCACCAACACGTCCAGGGAAGTTTGCTCTACAGCTTGTTTATTTGTAAACAGGTGGTAGAATTTGACATTTGGTTTGTGTTATCCATATTTTTTGGAGACTATAAAATAAGAATGCATCTCAAATATGCCTAAACTTTTTATGTAGAAAGATACTTACAGATATATAGATAGAATAAAGAAAAAGATTTCAATAAAACTCTCCTTTTTACTTTAGGTTTGAAAAGGCTTGGTACTTTTCTCATGGTTTTCATCCAGCTGATTTCAGTCCAAAAGGCTGAGAGGAATATAATAAGAAACCTGTTCTTGTAAAATGTTCAGTCTGTCTGAAACAAGTTTGAGCAGGAAGTGTTTGTGAGAAGACTGTTCTCTCAGCTTCTTCCTGCTGCTTCTTCATTCCAGGAAGCTTCCTCCACACCCAAATGAGTATCTGAGATTTTAGTGATTTATCCATCTATTACTGTCTATTAAATGGAAATGGGCAAGTGGGTCCAGCATGTCAATACAGCCTCATGACACAGCATTTCTCATTTGCTTCGGATGATACTGTCTGAATCAATTCAACATGGCTTTTTCATTCTTTAGAGCTGAGCACCGATCCTTATAACTTAGGGAAACTGCAAGTACTCCATGGTCCTCCCACCACTGGAGAGCCTCTGCGCTGCACCACACTGTGAGCTGAGAGAGCTGGACCATGTCCTGCCTTGTCCTCTCCTGTTTCCCCAGGAGCCCCCAAAATGCGTGTCACACAGAGTGTTCAGTGGAAGTGCATTAAAAATCTGAATGACCAGCGGACAACAAATGTCTGTCTGTGGCATTCAATTTTAAGAACGTAAAACCAAAACCAGACTCTAGCAACTCTTTACCCAGAATTTACCATTTCATGCCTCCAGCATTTATTCAGATTTTACATTAAAATAACTCAAAGTGATTACTCTTAGTAACCCTCAAAATTCAGGAAGCAAATACTTCTATAAAAATTATTTTTTCCAGATAGATAGTAAAACAGAAGAAAGCCAGATGACTTGTTTGCAATCAGATGATTATTTCAGTACTAGTTATAGGTTCACAAGAATTATACTGCCAACAACAATGTTGGTAATAACAATAAATAAATTTTAGTCTTTATCATTCAAAATTATATATATATGAGATCCGTTGTATATTAAATGCCATAATAGATGAGAAAATAAGTAAAACAAAGTTCTGCATTTTTATAAAACTTGATAAAAAATAGTATTCAAACTGTACAGTCACCAGAAATGCACAATTGCCAAAAGCAGACACACTTCACTCGGCATCTCTGGCACCTCCAGCTTTCAGTGCCTGGTCTGTGTGGGCCTCTCCACTTGCTGCAGGGTGGTCCCCATCCTCATCAGCATCAGCTTTCCCCTGTTCCCCTTAGATACCTTCTCTCCCTTCTTTGCAGGGACTTTTTAGCTTGGGCTCTGGCTTTGGAGGAGCAGGTTTAGCTGGTAATCTGGCAGATCTTCTCTGTAGTATGTATAAATACAGAAGAATCTAAGAAAACAGGTATCTAATTTTGAGGTATTGAATAATAATAATATTTATTGTGATAGTGTGTGCCAGCTGCTCAGCTAAATTTCTACATCGCATAATGTGATCCTAATAACAGGCCTAGGATCTAAGTACTACTGGTCTCTGCATTTTTGAGATAGGAAATTAAGGTTTAAAAAGATTAAGTACATTGGTCATAGTTAAGCTAACAGGAAATGAAAGAAGTAGAATTTGAACTTAATTTTTTTTTTTACAATTACAGCCTATACTTTTTCTTTGAACATTTAACTTTATTGTTTGTCCTTCAGGTTTACATGCTAATTGAGGGTTCAAGACATACACGTGAAATAATATTTGCCAAACAATATACAAATGACTATAAATGGTTATAACCCGGTTTACTTGAACCAATGGAAAAGTATGTCCAAAAGAAGATGTAATTCACACTGGGGGGGTATTTACTACAGGAAGTGAATTGAATATGTGGGCAGCTGTGAAAGAATATATTTTTATAAAGATAGATAAAATACAACTAATTATGCTAAAAACATAAAGCTTTACTTTTTAAAAAATGATCTTTATTGAGATATGACAGATATACACTAGGTTCCTTTCAGCTGTGCATCAGAATGATGCAGTATTTGCACATGTTGTGAAGTGAGGACCACCGAGAGTCTATTGAACATGGGTGCACATTTTTTTTCCTGTAATGTGAACTTTTAAGATCTACTCTCTTAGCAACTTTCAGATATATGGTGCAGTATTATTAATTATAGTCACCAGGCAGTACATTGCATTCTTATGACTTATTTAATAACTGGAAGTCTATACCTTTGGAACCCCAAACCTTTACTTTTATAATATATGATTCTAGGCCCTTGGTTAGCTAATAGTAATAACAACATCAAAATAATACCATCTTGTAATCTTATAATATGCAAGAGTTTAAGAAAGTATAATTTGATTTCCTTTGTAGCTTAATGGTTCTTAGTGTGATAAGATCAGCTTTAATATAAATGAAAAGGAAGTAGAAGAGTCTTCATCATAAAGGTTTGAAAAAGTGCAGCATTTGAAAACCTCAACATTTAATATATGTTGAAGTAACAGACACTCTACATTGTTGCTATGAATTATTTTTAAATTGTTTATGAAATTATTTGAGTTCCCATAACCTCTTCCTCACCCCTCCCAACTCCAACTCCTACCACACACACAATGCTCTTTGTGTTGAGAAGGAAGGCGTGGCTTCTGTAACCATGAACAGAACTGTTCAAAGCATCACCAAGTAATGCCACTTTATGGGAGTATATCTTAACTGACTTATTTCAAGTTAGATCTTTATCAGTGGGGACTCCTAAAGTTATTTTCTATTTCTATCATTCCAAAGATGATACTTCTACTTCTTCATTTTATTATTGCATCTTTCATGTTCAAGAATTGAATTGAAACTTTAAATTTCTTTTAGAGGAAGTGAATATGCAAGGTCTTCCCAGAAGTTACCCAGTCATAAAATATGAAAAATGGAGACATTTATTGAAGATGATAGAAGAAACATTCTACACGAGACAATGACAACTCAGTCCCCTTCAAAGAAATCACCTTGGGACCTCACACAGTTCTCCCAATCACCATCAGCCATCTCATTATATTTTCCTGGATCTCATCGATGGTCTGAAATCTCCCTTTCAAAGGTGATTTTAATTTTGGGAAAAGCCAGGAGTCACAGGGCATCAAATCTGGGTTGTAGTGGGGCTGAATCACCTGGGTGATTTAGTGTTTCACCAAGAGACTGTGCACAAGACATGATGCATGAGCAGGCATGTTGTTGTGATAAGGCTGCCAATCACCAATTGCCCATAGCCATGGCCTTCTGAATCATCGGGTATTTTCTGCTGCAGAATGTTCAAGCTTAAGGCAAGATTTCATGCAGGTTTGTTACTTTATGCACTCATAGAGTATAGCGCATAGAGTAACAAAAATTTTGAATGAGAGGGCTGCACAGTATGCATCCCTAGTCCATGGTGTCTACTGCCCTCACTGACTAGTACAGTGAAGTCATTGTTGTTCACACATGTGTATTCCAGGTCACTTTCCTTGGCTGCCAGGTTACATTGATGTTGCATAAACCATTCTCATACTAACAATGACTGGACTTTTTCTGGACAGGCCTTCTATTTGAAACAGAGAAAGTGTTCAGTTCATGAGGATTCCTGTTGCCTACATCCCCCCTTTTCAGAAAAGCATGAAGATGATTGAACTGAGAAGAAAATTGGAGAAAAAGCAAGATGGAATATTCTAGGCAAAGAATAAAATGAAGTTCTTTTTTTAAGGTATGGTGATTGGATGCAGACAGAATTCTAAGAAACAACAGAGATGTGCATTTACAATCATGTAAAATGCTACCAAAGTTCTGTAATAATATTCAGGAGGTAGTGGATTTGAGTGACAGTATAAACTATGAATCACAGATTTCGGTATCTATCTGTAGTAAGTGAGCATTTCTGTATATTTTACAACATACAAAGGGAAATAAGTATAATCTTTTTAAAAGAATTTCTGAATTTAACAAATAACAAAAAAGTTTTAAAACAAATGTCCCGCTATATCCTCTGTAATAGATAATGAATGGGAAAAGACTTGTGATGGCACAAAGAAAGCCATCAGTAGAGAGAGGAAGAGGTGGAGAGACAAAAGAGTAGCTCCAAGCCAGAGACTATCTTCAATAGTGAATGAGAACGTTCATCCAAGAAACAGACCAGATTTGTATTAGAAAACATGTTTTGATGCAAATATTCTATCCTTGAGTCAACACCCCTTCCAGTGTTCTGCATTAATTTAATACTACTTGGTAATACATTTGAGTGGTTTTTGTAGATGCTAAACAACAAGTGTGTGATATACACACTGCTGGTGTGTGGGTTCATGTTGTGACGGGATAGAAATAAACTTAACAATTACATGTCACTTCTGGACCATGTGTTCCCCAGCAACATTTTATTCTTGACTCTACATACTTACTGGAGTTTACAGAAGTATAAAAATAAAGGCACAGAATCCTTCTTAATGTTAGAATCATTTTTACCTCAGATATGTGGCATATTTAATAACTAAATCTCAAAGCTATTCCACCCATTCTGTGTACTCTATTCCTTTAAATTTAAGCATGCATGGCAAGATGACCCCTTTTATTTTATTAGTTATAATTACTAATTACTAATTACATAGATATTTAAGTTAATATTGAAATGGAGTAACAGAGCAGACACAGAAAATAGATATTGAATAGATACTTGTTCCTCCCCTAAATTAAATTAAAAACAGAGTAACACTGAGCCTTCAGTCATATTTGTGTCAAGCACTTTCCCCTCAAAACCAAAAAGTAAAATGGCAAACCTCAACCAAAACTGAAAATATAACCTTTACATTTGGAAGCAAGAACCTGAACCTGAGAGCAAGATTTCTGTGAATTTGAGAGTGGGGCCATGTTATTCTTAACTGTAAAAAATACTTAATAATAAGACTTCCCAGGTTTGGTGGTGGATGGGTAGAGATTAGGTAACCTGAATTCATTCACATATATTCATTCATTCAAACATATTCCATGAGCATTTTCTAGTTTCAGGTATTTTTGCTAAGTCCTGGTGGCAGAATGACAAACAAAGCCAGATTTTACCACTGCCCCCTTGGAGTTTGTAGTCTAGAAGGAAGGAGAGCATTCATTTACCAACAAGCACATGAAATGTCGACTGTAAGAAGCACTCTGAAGTTGAGATCCTGGGAAAGAGAGCTCCTATGGAAAGGGTTTGAAATTGCAGGGATTTAGGGGAAGCTTCCTCAGGGAAGATGCCTAACTGAGACTTGCAAGCTGAGTAACCAAATAGGTGAGCAGTGGAGACAGGAAAGAGTGCACAGTGAATTGGAGACCAATATCACCGTGGGGAGCAGAGGCTGGGAAGGTCAACAGGAAGCCCACTATACAGGTGCATGTACACCATGTGAAGAATTCATCTACGTCTTAAGAACAGTGGGAAGCCATTGAAAGGTGCAAAGCATTTAGGTGACTTAATTATACTTTATCCTTACAATTTGAAAGATCTCTGGCTGCCTTGTGGAGAGTTGGTTGGAGCTAGTGAGAATTTAGATTAGAGCAGGGTAGTCCCAGCAAGAAAGTATTGGAGAAATCTAGGAAAAAGAAGTCTATACTTGCTTAGTGGTAGGCATGGTGAAAAGGATTCCAATGATCTATAAGAGATAAAATTGGCATGGCCTGATAATAGAGTAGAAATATGGTCTCTCTCTCTCTCTCTCTCTTTCTCTCTCTTGCACTGGTATGTTTATACAGATAAACAAGTCACATATATTTTATTACTTTTCCAGTACATATGAAAGTTCTACTTATATTATACTTGGATCTATTAAGTGTATAATAGTATTATGTCTTAGAACAATGCACATACCTTAATTAAAAATATTTTATCACTAAAGAATGGTAACCATCATCGGAGCCTTTAGTGAGCGATAATCGTTCTGTGGGCGCAGGGTCTTGCCATGATGCTGATGGCCGCTGCCTGAGCAGAATGTGGTGGTTGGAAGTCGATGTGGCCGTGGCAATTTCTTACAGCAATGAGGTTTGCTGCATCGGTGGGCTCTTCCTTGCATTAATGATTTCAACGTAGCAGCTGATGCTGTTTGATAGCATTTTATTCACAGTAGAACTTTTTTTCATAATTGGAATCAAACCTGTCAAACCCTGACACTGCTTTATAAATTAAGTGTGTGTAGTATTTTGAATCCTTTGTTGTTATTTTAAGTCTTCACAGCGTCTTCACCAGGAGCAGAACCCATCTCAAGAATCCACTTCCTTCGCTCACCCATGAGAAGCAATTCCTCATCCATTATGGCATGATCAGGAGGTGGATTGCAGTAATGGAGTCACAGCTGTAGGCTCCACTTCCAATTCCCGTTCTCTTGCTGTTTCTGCCACATCTACAGTTACTTCCTCCACTGAAGTCCTGAATCCCCTAAAGTCATCCATGACAGTGGGAATTATCTGCTTCCAGACTCCTGTTCGTGTCGATACTTTGACCTCTTATCATGAATCATGAATATACTTAATGGTATCTAGAATAGTGAATCATTTCCAGAAGTTTATAATTTTCATTAGTGGAATTACTATCTATATAGCACCTACAGCCTTTCAAAATGAATCTTTTTTTCTGAGCAGGAGGTCTCAACAGTGGGCTTAAAATATTCAATAAACTATGTTATAAACGGATGTGCTATCACCATGTCTTTGGTCTTTCATTTATTAAGTACAAGCAGAGTAGATTTAGCCTAATTCTTCAGACCTCAGGCATTTTGGAATGGTAAGTGAGCATTGGCTTTAACTTAAAGTCACCAGCTGCATTAGCTCCTGACAAGACAGACAACCTGTTATTTAGCTTTGAATTCAGGCCCGGACTTCGCCTCTCTACTATGAAAGTTCTAGATGACATCTTTTTTAAATAGAAGGCTGTTTGCTCTACCTTAAAAAATCTGTTGTTTGGTGTAGCCACCTTCATTAATTACCTTAGCTAGATTTTCTGGATAACATGCTGCAGCTTCTCCATCAACACCTTCTGCCTCACTTTGTACTTTTATGTTGTGAAGATGGCTTCTTTCCTTCAGCCTCATGAATCAGCCCTCTGCTGGCTTCAGACTTTTATTTTTTGGCTTATGAAATTGAAGGGAGTTAGGGCCTTGCTCTGGATCAGGCTTTAACTTAAGGGAATGCTGTGGCTGGCTGGGTCTTCTGTCCAGACCACTAAAACTTCCTCCACGGCAACAATAAGACTGCTCGCTTTCTTATCATTTGTGTGTTCACTGAAGTAGCACTTTTAACTACTTCACATTCATAACTTGGCTAACCGTTTGGTGTAAAAGGCTTAGCTTTCAGCTTATTTCAGTTTTTGACATGCCTTCCTCCCTCAGCTTAATTGTTTTAGCTTTTGACTTAAACTCAGATAGAGGGGGGTCTTCCTTTCACCTGACACATAAAGGCCTAATTTCAATATTGCTGTGTTTCATGGAATAAGGAGGTGGAAGGGAGAGAAAGAGACAGGGGAAAAGGCTAGTCAGCGGAGCAGTCAGAGAACACACAACATTTATCAATTAAGTTCATCATTTTATGCGGCCACGATTCGTGGTGCCCCAAAATAGTTACAACAATAATAGCAAAGATCACTGCTACAGACCACCTTAACAAATATAATAATAATGGCAAAGTTTGGAATATTGCAAGGATTACCAAAATGTGACACAGTGACTTGAGATAAGTGAATATTGCTAGAAAAATTGCACCCATACACTTGCTCAACACAAGGGTGCCACAAACCTTCCACTTGTAAAAAGTGCAATGTCTGCAAGATGCAATAAAGTCAAATGTAATAAAATTAGGTATTCCTGTGTGTATATTTGTGTATTTCAAAGTTATGCTTATAAAAATCCTCAAATATAGTAATTTTATGGTCAATTTCTTAAAATACATTTTCATTCTTATTTTCCCTACTAGGCAAGATTGTCAGGATTTTTATGTAAACAGAGAATATGAGATGATTAAGTAAGAATGGAGGAGGAAATTTCCTCTTTATTGAAATAATTTTGAACATTACTTTAAGATAATTACAGCAAATGCATGATGCTTTTTAAAAACTAAATTATGTCAGGATTACCAAAACCACTAATCAAAGAAGTCACTTAAATTATGACTAGATTATAATAAAGTACAACTAATGTGACAATAAAGAAGAGTTAAAAGTGAAGAATGCTGAATAATGCTTCATTGTCATTCCCAGGTGAAGCGTGAATGACTGAGGGGTCAGCCTGAAGAATAATATCGGAAAAGTGGCTGGGTCCAGGAATCAAGGCTTAACATTACAGTATTTCTTTAGTTTATTGATTTTTTTCTATCATGATCACACCATTGCTTTTGACTAATTTTGCAAGTTTTATGACTCTAACTTATGCAATAGCTTTTTGATCCACAAAACTATTGGATAACATTTCGATATAAGTTAAATTTCCTTTCGAAAATAATGAGCAATGGGAAATGCCATGTATTTTTAAAGAATGAATCAAGTTGCCACAAAGCACTAAGATATGTTAAGATTTTATGGAATTATCATTATGACACTGATTGACTAGGATGGCCAGATCTTGTCACCAGTGCTGCTAAGGGTTTCAGCAGTTTTACAGTGATGTTCCCTAAAATCAGTCACTGAGGTTCCAAGACTAAAATGAAGCTGATGTATAGGCATTATTGCATTACCTCAACCTGCTCAAAGCAGAAGGAGCATTTTCAAACACATTACAAGAGCTCTCCCACTCAGTCTTTCATATTTCACATCTTTTTCCTTTTAAATGATATGTCTGTCCTTGATGATGAGCTACAGGAAATCTCTTGGCAACCTATAGAGAATCTGAGAAATATCTCACTTTGACTTTAAGCCTATACAATATTTCTGATAATACAAATAGACATTTTAGTTGATATTTTTTATTCTAAATTATAAATATAGCTTGGGATGTCTTTCCATATGTTACTGTTAAATATTTTTTCTGGAACAAATATGAAATGTAAATGTCACAGAAGGGACTTTTTCAAATGGTTACCACTGTAACTCACAGTAATTTTAGTTTAGGCTTCCTATTTGTGTTATCTTTCTGATGGCAATATTTCTTTCTGCCTTTCTGACAGCATTATTTCTGGGAAATGAAGCTAATTTCTAGTTTTCTTTCCTTGTTGAAAGGATTACTCATACTCTTTCCCCACTGTGTGTCCTTGTCTCTGATTACCAGAATCTATATTAAAAATCCATGTGACTCCTTTGAAATTGTGGGGTTTTTAAAGATGTTATCTATCTATGGGGAGGGAGGGAGAAAGAGAGGGAGAAAAACATCAATGTGTGGTTGTCTCTCATGTGGACCCCACTGGGGACTTGGCCTACAACCCAGGCATGTGCCCTGACTAGGAATCAAACCAGTGATCCTTTGGTTCGTAGCCCGTGCTCAATCCACTGAGCTACACCAGCCAGGACAGAAACTGTGTTTTTTAAACAAATGCTATCAACTATTTTTTTTTCTCATTTAACTCCATATATAGATGTTTGATTCAGATTCTATCACCTTTATGAACCATTATTTTCTAATTCTTCTTTTACTTTGGAATTATTCTTGACTCCAAGAAAAGAAACATTTTTTCAAGACTTTTTTTATAAAGCAACTTGTGTTATATTTTTAAATTCATAATATATCGTTATAAACTTAACCTCATTTTATTTTTTAAGATGGGGTAATTGTCTTCATCTTATAGTTGAAGGAATCAGGACTTAGAGAAATTAAGTAAGTAATTTTCTCATGGTTATATTTTTGGAAAATAAAAAAGTCAGGACACAAGCTGGGTGATATTATTATTTTAAAAATATATGGTTCACAAATTTATAAATGCCTGTTATATATAAGGCAACATTCTTGGTGTTGTGGATAGGGAAAGGAATAAAGATATGCTGGTTTCATAGAGCTTACATTCTAAGATTGGGAATTACAAAACCAAGATAGCATTATTTGCATAATCAATGGAGCTCCTTCTATTTATCTTTTTCTCTTTTTTAAGTTAAGGGTTGGTCATACGATATGACCTTCAAACTGATGATTGCCAGAGGGGAGTGGGGTTGGGAGACTGGGTGAAAAAGCTGAAGAGATTAGGAATACAAATTGGTAGTTGTAGGAGACCATTCTGTGTGGTGTGGGCCCAGCTCCCAGTGGAAAGCACTGGACCCACACCCATGGATAGGTTCTCCCATGGGGAATCAGGCCTGCATTGTACCTAGACTGCTATGAGACTTGCTTTTGCTAAAACTCCCTCACCCTGAATTAAGGCAGCAAACATTTACTGCAAAATAACTTCCTAAAATCCATGCTAAACCTTCCAAGGACCAGTGTAACCATTCAACTACTTTTCTCTTTTCATTTGTAAATATCCCTCTTCTATGATGTGATTAGCAGCATCCTCTCCTTTGTTTTCTGTAAAAGGTAATCACCTAAAGTGAACCTGTGCATAGTAAATGAGGACCATCATGTAATGTGCCCAGAAAAGAAATAAAGGCCTGTCACAGCAAGGGACTCAGCTTTCTCTCCACTTGAGAGAAAAGCCATGCTGTACCTTTTCCTCCACAGGACTTGGTAGTCTGTGTGAATTTCTTGTGCCTCATCCACAATGTGGTGGACCCCTTGAGCCGGGGTCCGCATCAGGTAGTCACAACAAAAGGAATGTAGTGGATAATACTGTAATAACTATGTGCAGTGCCAAGTAAGCTCTTGAAGTATTAGTGGGACCATGTTGTAAAGTATATCACTGTCTAACCACTATGATGTACATGTGAAAGTAATACAAAATAATATTGAATGCAAACTGTAATTGAAAAAATAATGAAAAAATGTTCTGGCAGATACCTGAGTTTGTTTTTACTTCTCTCATTTTAAAACAGAGGTTGACTATCTGTAGACTACAGACCAATGCTACCTGATACCTGTTTTTGTAAATACAGTTTTATTAGTAAATAGCAAAAAAAAAAAAAAAAAAAAAAAAAAAACCTTACATGAAACTAAAATGGAGCTTACAATTTGTCCCATATGACTGAAAGTGTGGATTTTTCAGAACAGCTGGTTGAGTTGAGGGATGCTGTGGCAACCATGCAGTGGAACCAGGCTAAATGATCTGAACGCAGGATGCCTTCCAGGTCTTGGCTAAGCACTGGACCACAGGAGCCGGCCCGCTAATAGAGCTTGCCAAGAGACCATTGCCTAGGTGTTGTTGGAGAGTTTATACCACCTAATCTGATGTTAATATAATTGTCCTGTTAATTTATTCAGTAAATTCATCTTTTCCTAATTCTCCACACAGAGCAAGAATTCTTAACATATCTCCCTGAATAAATACACACACACGTAATATATATGTGAAATAAATGTATATAATAATATTTATATATGTAAATATTATTATTGACAATGTTACAGATATGCTCTTTTTCCCCACCACTTTGCCCCCCTTCAACCAGCCCCCACCCCTTTCCCTCTGGTTACAGAGCAAGAATTCCAATAATATCTATGTCATTTTAATATAGTCAAAACACCAAGTTATGCATTCTCTGAGTTAGCTGTTTCATGCCCAGTAATCGCTTAGCTGGAAAACAACTCGGTGATCCCAAATATGCTGTTGAGTTCTTTTGACCTGAGCTCTTCTGTAAGAATTCTGAAGAGACAACATTTCTCAGTAATATCTTACTATAACACAAGTTTATGACCCTTATTCATATGGAAAATAACTTAGAAGGAAATTGTCACCAAGATTCAAACTCCAGGAAAATGTTCATAGTGCAAAGTATTATAATATACTCAAAATTTTAGTGTATTACCAAATTTCAAGTTTCTTTAAAATATTATATTTTGGGGAAAGTGAGTCTATGAGGGGGTTAAGAAGCAATAGGGAGCAGTTAAATTTGGTGCCAGTTGGCTGCAGCTCAAAATTTGAACAAGAATGATAGAAAAGTCATATAAAAAATAAGGCTATTAGGAGCTATAATTTTGTTGGATTTATGGAATATTCTGAAGTAACCTTTGCAATTAAAAACACTTTAATATTGGCATTGTGGTATAGAGACTCTTAAAATAAATAACTACTGCCTCTGAAGTTTGGCACACGCAAATAATAAAGGATGCTTTCCTTTCAGGTACAATTTGGCAAAGTGGAAAAGACTGCAGTTCTACATACTTCCAGCAGGGGTCAATATGTTCTCATCATTATGTACTGAATGCTCAGAGAGCAAGCAGCAAAAGTGTTGATCCTAATTGGAGCAGACACAAGGATCTTCTATAATCCTCTGACATCCTTTTCAAATAATAATTCTTGGGTGGGTGGTGGGCTGGTGACTGCAATGCCAGTGCAGGCTTTCCTACAATGAAGCCTAACCATTGTCAATTATTTTTGATGTATGCTAGCTTAAGTCTCCTTCTTACTGGCTTTCCCAACCCACGTATTGCATCTCCTAATTATTGAAACACAGTGCCCAGGACAGTCAGGACAAGCGTGTTATTTTGTCTTAATGCTCTCTCTAAAACCCATTCCCTTCTTTTTCAGCTGCCCTGTGCTCTTCCTACTCAGCATAAAGAGCAAGCATATACTTTCAGTCAAAAACCTTCAGAATATTTTACTTATAACCATAATTGCCATAGTCATTTGTCTTTAACTCATTAAATGCTAGCATTTGGAGGCAACTAGAGATATAATAATGAGCATATATGGTTATGGTTGAGTGTATATAGCTCTGAATAGGTTATAAATGAGACTAAATCCTCCCCCATCCCACTCACTTTCTAGTAATTTGTTCAGGGGCTCGGTCAGTCATCGGCATTCAGGGAACAAATTGTCATCCTTCATGTGCATTTTAAAGAATGCTGGTTGCCCGAGTTTCAAACTGCCCGTAGACACTTAAGTTCTCTGAGTCAAAGAACAAAAAGAAAGACACAAGTCCTGCCCCTCATTTGTAGGCTCATTTTCCCTTTCCATGGCCCTGACTTCAGTCCTTTCAGTTGAGCAGGAGAGTGAATTGTCTCCATGCAGAGACATTTTTAGTTCTGGAGAGCTGAAGAATGTGCCGCAGGAAATGTGATACCAGGACAATTAGAAGGTGGTTAAATGCTGGAGAGCTACTGCCTGGGCTGGAGAGGAGGGAGGGGCAACACGATTGGTGAAAATAAAGTCAGAGTTAGCTAAGCAAAATTGGGGGTCTGATCATGGCATAGTTCACAGAGGCTGGGATGCTCTTCCACTTATGAGACAGAGCTAGAGAGGTGACTAAAATTAAATACTCTACTACAGCCTGAAGCTTCACTATCAGATAGCAAGGACTATATTTATTTAAATATTCTCTCTAGAAATGTTTGGAGATTTCTTTTACTTTCCAAGATTATCAGTACACTTTTATGCATCAATAGTAAAACAAGGCCAGTCACTCATTATTTTTGGTAAGTCTTTCTTTTAAGCATATTGGCATATGTAAGCAAAATAGGTGATAAAATTATTTGATGGGCCTACTCTTCATCTCTTTTATTTTAATTCCATATTTATTTAGAAAACAAAACTTACCTTCTTCAAATTCAGGGAAAGGTATGAGGCATAAAAGCTCTAAGGTGATGAAGAGAATAGCGGCAATTTCAGCTTGGGTCTGACAGCCACCTGACAGATGATACTCATGTCTCTGAAGAGTAGTTAGGAGAAGCTGGGAAGAATGTTGAGCTCATCCTTGGCTGTTGCAGTAGACAGATTCATTTTTTATTTTTTAAAAGGTCAAGGTTAACATGAATGGGAGACTGGTTTAGATAAATAGTAATGCATTTCTCAAAAGATTTTATATATATATATATACAAGGAATGTTTATTGAGCACCTATTAATTCCAGACACTATTGTAAGTACTGGATTATATTGATGAATAAGGCTGTATTCCCATGGTGCTTACTTTCTTGTCAAATATTATATACTTTGAAAGTATATATGTTCTAAAAAAACTCAGTGTATTTTTATTTTTATCACTTCACACATCTGCTTTTTCATCTTTAAAATGTAAGCTGAAACACTTCTTGAATTCTTTGAAGGTGAATATAAATATATATATATATAAAACTACAAGGTGAACTACAGAATTCAGTGACTGTAGAGTTGCTTCAAAACCTAAATTGGGAACAGAGTAAATGTAAAATGGTTTACAAATAATTAGCTGATTAGGATGCTTTTCAGTTAGTGCATTCATTCATAAAAGTGAGCAAAATGCATCTGGAGCCTCTGACACCAGAGTTCAAGGTTGCCTATCTCCCCTGCGGGAGGCTATGACAACTACACATGACCATTTCTTGTTCTCGCAGCACGGCTTCGGGAAAACCAAATGGTCTTTGCTCTCGAAATGCTGAGCTCATGAATGGGGATAAGTGAGCAGAAATGGCTTCCAAATTATGTATTAAAACTATCAGGTATTTTTAATTCTCTCAATAGAATTTATTATTAGGCACCAAAACAACTTTGAGAAAGAATAAATATGTTTCATTTATTTATTCAAATATAGCTTTATGCTCAAAGAATGACCCCTTATAGCTAGTGATTTAAAAAAAACATACTTTTGAAAGTGCAATTAAAACCCATACTGTGAAGCTATACTATATTTTTGCTTATTATTAACATGGTACATTTTTCAAGCTATCTGGGAAGCAATACCTTGGTCATTTACTCTAGCTTATACATAATGGGCTTGCAGCTCTTTAAAAGCTTGACTTGGAGCCTCTGCTCTCCACTCTGGATAAGAAAACTTCATGACCAAAGATGAGACCTAGTCCCTTCTCTTCCCCATTTCCTTGGTTCTAACATTCATCACTCTTTACTTTCCCTGCCAATTTATGTGATGGCCAGTCTTCCTGTCCTGAGTAATAATAAACACCAGGTCTTCCTTGCCTTGCTGATTTCATGAGTACAAGAAATATCCCAACTTTGTAAAGCAAATGTTGAAATTTTCTTTTGAAAAGTGTCAGAAAATCTAAATACTCTCTTGCTTTTGAGAATTCTCAACTTTTAAGAAAAGAGGCTACTATTTTTCTGAAGCAGATTCTCTGTCCCAGACCTACTTTTAATTCCATGTTAGATAATACATTCTTCACAACAAGCAGAGAGCATACCAATACAAGGAAAATGTTATTGCTTCTCTTGAGATTCCTCTCTCTCTTTTTCTCTTTCTTTCTGAAGTTGCCTCAATGTTTGGGTATTTAGTACATGTGAGTATTTCTCTGCCTCTTATGTGATTATATTTTTTTTTGTTACTGCAAAAGTGTTAAAAGTTATAAATAGATTTTAAAATAAAACAGTTGTGTATGTTAGAGTCCTTCAGAACCTGCCCTGGCTAACTTTTCCTCAGGATGCAAATATAAATGTTTAAGGAAATAATTATTGCAGAAAATTATCATAGTAGGCAATGTTTAAGGGTTTTTTTGTTTGTTTGTTTGTTTGTTTTGGTCATCATCTTGAAGCAGATATTTTATTCCTTATGAGAAAACTCCCTTTTATTACAGTGAATTCTTTCCTTTTCTACTAGGTGTAAGGTAAAAGTTTTATATGAATTTTGGGTACCCTATTAAAGCCCATTAACTTGAGACCATGGGAAATAACTCGGAAGTTTAGGTTATATTCTAAAAATTCAGTATCTACAAGTTCAAATTCATCTCTTATATTAAATTCCTCTTCTGACCATGAAGAAACAATTTATATTGATTCTTTTTTAAATTTTATTTTAATTGTTGTTCTTATACAGTTTTCTGTTTTCTACTCCCATCCCGTCCCACCACCCCCATCCCTCCCCAGCTCCCTCCCATTTCCACCCCCCTAGCTTTTGTCCACGTGTCTTTCATACTTGTTGCTTTAATCCCTTCCCCTTTATTCCTAATACCAGGTGATTTGTTTCCTTTTTCTCTTTGGTAGGAAATGCAAATCAAATTTGGGAACTGCCTGTAGCAATTCCATGTATCTTTAGGAATGCATTTTGTGTTTTAGTTTTAGTAACTCTATTTTAATTTCTAACTTTTTTTCTTTCTGACTCTATTTTTTTCCTGTTGAATTTTATATGTTTGCATAAGTCATCTCAAATAATTTTGGAAGCAAGTTAGACAAATAAATAAGTAAGTAAAATTATAATTTCATTTATTGATTGTTCACTATGTGTTATACCCTCAGCTCAGCATTTTACATACACTGTCCCACATGATATTCAAATTAACCCCATGAAGTAGTAGTTATCAATTAAGAGTGCATTCGGCTGCAAGTAAGTAGATACCTGATAAGAAATGGATGTGGGCAAAAGATAAGGGGTTTGGCAATAAATTGGAAAGAGTAAATTTAAAAGTATCTAACATCTGTTTCTGCAAAGACACTGATAAATTAGAATGAAAACTGTAAATAATTGTAAGACTTTGACCGTGAGTATCTATGAAATATTACCCCTTAGTGCAGAGTTAACCTATCTATAAGTAGGTAGTTTATTATCTCTATCCTATAAATAATGAAATTAAGATAAAATAATTTTTGCATTTTTGCATTTTATTTTTCAACCAAGGTTTACATTTAATATTATTTTGTGTTACTTTTAAGTGTACAGCACAATGGCCAGACAATCATACACTTCACAATATGCTCCCTTCCCCCTTATATTTTATAACCACCTGGCACCTTACACAATAATTACAATATTATTGAATATATTCCCTGTGCTGTACTTTGCATCCCTATTGACTATTTTGTGACTACCAATATGTACTTCTCAATCCCTTCACCATTTTTCACCCAATCCCCTAATCCCACTCCATTCTGGCAATCATCAATCTGTTTCTGTATAAGATTTAGAAACTTTTAATAGCACATGTCATAGACTGAGTAAATGGTGGGGTCTAGATTTTATTCTAGGGTGACTATATTGACAGTTTTTAATTTTGACCAATATATTACACTCTGCATCCCTAAATACATTTAAAAATGGTGCACATGCATGCATGCCAATATTACTGTAGTACTAATAACATTGGGCTTCCAGGACAAACTCTGGTCTTGCTTGTTGCATACTGAATTCTGCATACACATTAGTCCCAAAATGGTTTAAGGGAGTTCAGTTTCAGGTAATAGCAGAGTAGCTTGTATTAAACTAGGCCTCCAACAGATAATAATAAACTCTTGACAAAAAAAAAACTTACAATAACAAGAAATATGGGAAGGCCCAAACCAGAAGAAAGTCAAATCTTAGACAGGCTGCTGCATTGGGTGCTATCTCATTTTATATAGCATTTGGTTTCAGATTACTCTCTAGCCTGTGGGCATAAAAAACCCCCAAAACTAGAACTTAAGCAATAAACTGCACTGTTAATGTCTTGGGCAGCCAGAGTATAGAATCAGGACTGAGAGGGAAGGTAAGAAGTGAGAAGGAATTCCCAGAGAGAAGCTGCATAAAGAAAAGTTCTTAAATCCACAAATAACTCCACTCAAATCCTTGCCTAACTTTCAATGGCATGTGAGAAGGAGGGATGAGGGGGTTGTAAGGAGCTTACCAAGAAAGAATAGACTGAAGGCTGATATAACTAAACACAGATTTTAGTTGCTGCTGCTCACCACAGTGGAGGCATGTCTTGAATTTGAGTCCATCCAAGTTAACTACTTGCTGGAGCCAAAAATAAATACTCTTTAGAGGAAGACAAGGGAACCATAGACTCTACAATGGAACATGCACTGTTTTCAGAACACTGAAAAGAATTATCAGATATGTGAAAGAATAGCAAAATGTAATCCTTAGCAATGAGATAAAGTAGTTCATATAAATCAACCCCAAGGTGACAAAAATGACAAAACTAGCAGATAAAAACTTTAATAAAGCTATTAAAATTTGTTCAAAATGTTTTTTAAAAATTACAAAAAATGAACAGATAAGAAAGCTCAGCCAATAAATGAAAACTACAGTTGACCCTTGAATAGCATGGGTTTGAATCTCACAGGCCCAATTATTTGAATACATTTTCCTTTTTAAGAGTTTTTAATTTTTAATTATTTTTCCTTTTAATTGTTTTCATTTCTATAACAAATTGACATACATTATTACATTAGTGTCAGGTGTATACCCAAGTGATTAGACATTACATAACTTACTAAGTGATAATCATCCCAATAAATCTGGCACCCCTCTGACACCCGACATAGGTATGAGACTATTAACCATATTCTCTTTGCTGTACTTTACATCCCCATGACTGTTGTATAAAAAACAATTTGTACTTATTAATCCCTTAACTTTTTTTGCCCATTCCCCCAAACCCCCACCCATCTGGCAACCATAAATAGGTTCTCTGTATCTATGATTCTGCTTCTGTTCTGCTTATTTGTTTATTTTGCTTTTCTCAGATTCAGTTGTTGATAGGTATGTATTTATTGCCACATCACTGTTCATATTTTGATCTTCTTCTTAAAGAAGACCCTTTAACATTTTATATAAACTGGTCTGGTGCTGATGAACTTCTTTAGCTTTTTCTTGTCTGGGAAGCTCTTTATTTGTCCTTTCATTCTAAATAATAGTTTTGCCAGGCAGGGTGATCTTGGCTATAGGTCCTTGCATTTCATCACTTTGAATATTTGTTTCCAATCCTTTCTGGCTTGCAAAGTTTCTTTTGAGAAATAAGTTGAAAGTCTTGTGGAAGCTCCCTTGTGGGTAACTGACTGCTTTTCTCTTGCTGCTTTTAAGATACTCTGTTTGTCTTCAACCTTTGGCATTTTAATTATGATGTGTCTTGCAGTGGGCTTCTTTAGGTTCATCTTGTTTGGGACTCTGTGCTTCCTGGATTTGTATGTCTATTTCTTTCACCAAGTTAGGGACCAACTATATGCACTGATCTATGACATTTTATGTAGAGGACATGAGCATCGGCAGATTTTGGTTTCTTCAGGGGTCCTGGAACCGATCCTTTGTGAATACCAAGGGACAACTAATGTAAAATTTCTGGGGAATCAAAAGTTATACGTGGCATTTCAACTGCACTGGTTTCAGCACCCCTAATACTTGTTTAAGGGTCAACTGTATAAACAAAAACTGAATGGAAATGATCAAAACAAAATGTTCAATACCTAAAATAAAACTTTAACAAAGTTTGTGAATATATGGGAAATATCAGAACGGTTCAATGAGGTATGCTGTAAATTTAAAAAATTGTCCAATCTGAGGAACTCAGAAAAAAATGGAAAATTATGAACAGAGACTTATTCACCTATGGGGCAGTAGAAAATATTCTAATATTTGTGCAACTGGAGTCCTGGAAATTGAGGAGAGTGAGAGAGAGAGGAAGAGAGATAGGATTATAGGAACATAGAGAGCAGAGGGGTATATATATGGAGGGGGGGAGAATTAGAAATAAAGAATATGGGGTAGAAATATTTGAAAAAATAATGAGTAAAATAATTTCAAATTTGGGAGAAAATATAATCCTTCAGAGTCAAAACATTCAGTAAACCCTGAAGTAAATGAAAGTCAAAACAAGTTGAACTGCTAAAAACTAAAGAGAAAATCTTGAAAGCAACCAGAGATAAATGACACCTTTCAAATAGAGACTGGTGATGTGAAGGATGGGTAACTTCTTATCAGAAACAATAAAACTTAAGGGTAATTGAGAAACATGTTTAAATGCTAAAAGAGAAAATAAAAAGAATCTATTTCATATTTACAGAAAACATTTTTAACAAATGATGGTGAAACAAAAACCTGTTCAAGTAAATGAAAACTGAAAGAATTCATCCTGCCCCACAATAAATGCTAAAGAAAATTTTTTTGGCATTCTCTTTAATTTTATTTATTTTTACTTGTGACAGAAATCACAAGAAATTTTGTAAATGTCCATCAGTTGAGATTTGCCTGATATATACCTATAAGTACAAGCACAGGTTAGTGTTCACACAAATATTTTGTTGCTTTGGCAGCTGAGAGGTCCTAAAAGCAATGATAACCTTGCCGGAATGAGCACAGGTAACACAAAGATAGTGGTTTCTAATATCATTAAAAGAAAAAAGAACCCAAGACTCTTTTCAGAAATAGCAGGTTCTATAACTGGACCAAGGAACGCAGAAGGTGACCTTGAAGAATCTTGTAGTGCCAGAAAATAGAGGGATGTTCAAAAGCAGGTCCAAGTAGTGATGACGGTGTGGTAAGGGGATGCAGCAGCCACTGAAAGAGCTTTCAGTGGTCAAAGCTGGAATAATTGGAACAAGAAAATATCATAATATGGGGTTATAACTCAAAATACAAAATAAATATTCAGAGGTCCAAACTGATATAAACAAATGGTGGAATAAGTAAATGGAACACATAGACAAATTTGCCTGATGAAAGTTACTATCAACAGTGATAAGTCATGTTGATAGCATGTACGCTTAAAATTCTTCTGTAATTTTGAAATTATGTCAAAATAAAGTCACAAAATAAGACTGGTGGGGAATTTGATCTTTATATATGCAGTACTCAAAATGTGGTCTACAAACCAGCAGTACTATCATCACTTGTGAGCTTCTTAGAAATATTAAATCTCATGTTTACCTCTGATCTACTCTATGGTATCTGCATTATAACAACCTGTCCAGGGGATTTTTAACACACCTGATACACTAAACAGCCTGTTCTTTAGGACGTTATTGGCACCATCTGCAGGTGTTGTAGAGATTCAGGGAGGTTGGCCATTCATCTTTATTTCTCACAGTCTGGCTGTATGGATACCAGTCCCATCCCCATTTCCTCCTTAACATATGGTTACTCTATTGTGCATTGGACAATGATACATTCAGAAACCTTTCATTCAGTAAAATCTGCTTAATCTACCTCTTGCCTTTATTCTACTTATTCTTACTTGAGCTCTAGTTTGACCTTCACCTCATTCATAAAGACTTTCTTATACTCCTTGAGCAATTTTAATCACTATAATACTGTTGGTCTTAAGAAACAATTTGATATTTTACTTATTAGATGCTATTTTTGTTTTTTTATGATTTCCAAATAGATTGTATGTTTCTACTATTATAGACATTCTAGGTTCTCCATTACAACTGTCTCCAAAGTATAATGTGTAGCCTATGGAAGAAGATTTATTAAGAATGAGAAAAATATAAGAATGCCTTGTTATTTATCAAAAACCTTGGGGAAATAATAATATATTTTATTAATATTTGATAACTAGGTAGAATGTAAGAGTATATAATTTATAATTTTATAAAAATATAGTGAAAATGCAAGCTCAAGACATTTTTCTGATGCTGGTATGCAATCAAAAAGTTTGGAAACCATTGCTTTAGAGAGCCATAGAGAATTCTGTATACACACACGTATACACATGTGTATACATATACACGCACATATGTATACATATGTGTGTATATACATACACACATAGTGATATACACAAATAATACATTTTGCTATGTATACACGTGTGTATATGTATATACATATGTGTACACACATGTATATACATGTGTATATACATATACATACATATAGTGACTATGCACAAATAATTCATTTTGCTATTTAGATTATGAATGTAAGCTGGCAAAACCTTTTTGGAGGGCAATTTGTTTATAAAGGTTAACATAACAGATTGCTTATACATTTTTATCAAGTAATTTCATGTCTGAAAATTTATTCTAGACATACATGTGCTGGAAATCATGTATAAAACAGGCCATTTATGTAAGTGTAAAGACTTTCACTGTATTCTTTTAAAATAGTAATACATACATGAGATTTTAAATTTTTAATGTTATTAAATTTTTAAAATCTAAAAATTAAATTACAATATTGTATTCTTTTCCTTTCATTACATCACATAGCTCACATCTTATGTCAAGTGCTAGGTACATTTATCATGTGATTATGCTGGTGTATATCAAATTTCTTTACTGCAAAATTATTTTTTCTTTTGTGGTCAATAGTTTCTAGTGGGAGATGTTTTGAGACTGGGCAATGCTGTTTCTCCTCAAACATCTGCTCATTAATGTTAGCATCCATTGATGGACCTCATCTGCCATAATTTTTCTGTGGAGTTTACCTAATGTTGATTCTTTGTGTCTGTCTTCTAGTTCATTAAGTGAAATTTTATTTTAAGAACTGTCCCCCGTATTTATTAAATTATTTATATCTTCACATACTTATGAATATTTAATTTATTCCATAGGCTAAAATCCAATATAATTGTTATTTATTTGGTTGCTCAAATTGATCCAACTTTGGTCATTTAGGACTATTTGATTATTAGGTCTTAAGTACCATTGTCTCTTGTGTTAATTCAAAAAGCTCCCATCTTTTTTATTGTTTTCTTACTTTCCTACACCACCAGATAGTCCAATTGTGTCTTGCATTTTCTCTGTGTGAGCCCTGGAATCAACTGCTTCCTGAAGTGTCCCTAGAGGCATCGTTTTTGTGTCATTCATTTCAGAAATGCATAATGTCATTCTGATTATGAGAAACCATTAGATAAAATTATGTTAAGGGAAATTTTACAAAATAACTGATTGGCACTGCTCAAGTATCAAGGTCATGAAAGACAAGAAAAGACTGAAGAACTCTTACAGACTGGCAGACCAATGATAAATAACAGCTAAAGGTAATGTGAAACCCTGGATAGGATCATGGAACAAAGAAAGGACACTAGTAGAAAATTTGCTGAAATTACAATGAGATCTGTGGTTTAAGTGATAATATTATACCAATGTTCATTTCCCATTCTTGATGATTATACTATAGTTATATAAAATGTTAACATCATGGAAGCATAGTGAGAGATGTAACAAACATATTTTTGTAACTCTTCTGTGTCTAAAATTAGTTCAAAATAAAAAGTTAAGAATATTAAATTAAAAAGAGAAAAATACATTGCAGTAGTCTGGAAAGCTCTCCAACATATATTCTTAAATCAATGAAAGGATAGTTCACAAATTGTGTGTGTGTGTAGAAATACATGTGTTTGTGAATGTGCCATATATAACATCTTTGAGAGGACACAGTAACAGCTATCTATACTTGTAACTTTTGTGAAAACTTTGGGAAAGAAGGAATGAAAGTTAAATTTTATTATATATTCTTTTTCTTTTTTATCATATGCATATGTTACCTATACCCCCCAAAAAAGCAAAATAAAAAAATCTAAAGGGCATTTCTAAGGTAAGTGAAATGATTTACAGGGTTAATATAAAATGTGTAGATTATCATTTAAACATAAAATTACATAGTTCTCAATACTTTTTTATCTTACTGATGAGAGTAATTTATATCTTAATATTAAAAGTTTACTTAAATTTGTTTATTACATGTCACTTCAATTTTTTAAATCACTTTTTTAATAGCAAGTGGAAATAGTTGTCTTCAGAGAGCTAAGGTCTTGCATTCCACTCATGCAGAGTATAATTTTTAAAAAATGCTTGAACACCACTGCTGTAGGACTCTGCATTTCTCACTAATTAATTTTTTCACACCTGTTCTCATGCCTAGGATGTCTTTCTGACTTTTCCCTTAACTGGCTATCTCCTCTTCTTTAAAATGCACTTTAGGTGTTATCTTTTCCAGAAAGTTTTCCTGGTCCTTGATCCCCAAATTTGGGTTTGATACCTATCCTAAATGCATCCGTTATGCACTATGCTCCGTGCTTATCTCTGACATCACCTTTATTTTGTCATAATTATCTATTTTTTAGTCTCTGTCTTATATGCAATTTAAGAGAAGAGACTAAGTATTCTTTTTCTACTATTTATATATCAGAGAATGATAAACGTTGGTCTAAATCACATATGTATATACAAAGAATGTAATTTAAATAAGTCCAAAATCTGAATATAGGAATCTCATGGATCCTGCAATGAGCAGATCCACACAGGATTGAGTTATTTATATGAAAACAGAGTGAGGTTACAAGATTTAAATTCTGAAAATCATTACACTAGATTCAAAGGGAAAGATAGGTAAGAGCACATGAAGAGACAAACTTGTAGAGACTACATTTTCCCCTTTATCTGTTTCTATTTTAAATTGAGATATAATTGACATATAATACTATATTAGTCTCAGGTAGATAATGTTATAGTTCAGTATTTGTATATATTGTGAAATGACCACCACAAAAAGCCTAGTCAACATTCACTACCATATATTTTTACAAATTTTCTTTCCCTTGTAAGGAGACCTTTTATGATCTTATCAACTTTCAAACATATGAATACAGTATTATTAACCGTGATCACCATGCTGTGCCTTACATCCCCAGGACTTATTTATTTATAACTTAGTTTGTACCTTTTGACTCCCTTCACTCATTTTGCTCACTCCCCACTCCGGCCCTGCCTCTGACAGCCACCACTATGTTCTCTATCTATAAACTTTTTTTTTTTAGGATTCCACATAAAAGTGTGATCAGATGGTATTCGTCTTACTCTGACTTATTTCACTTAGCATAATAGCCTCAAGGTCCATTCATCTTGTTGCAAATGGCAGGATGTCCTTCTTTTTATATGGCTGCATTATATTTCATTATACATTTATCTAATATAATATATAATGGCCTATATTACCTAATGTATATCTATCACATCTTCTTTATTCATTTGTCCATCAATATACACATCAGTTGTTTTCATGTCTTGGCTATTTTAAATAATGCTGCAATAAGCATGAGGGTGTACATGTCTTTCCAAATTGGTGTTTTTGTTTTCTTTGGATACAAACCTAGAAGTGGAATTGCTGGATCACATAGTGGTTTTGATTTTATTTTTTGGTGGCTGTCCATATTGTTTTTTGATAGTGGCTGCACTAATTTGTATTCCCACCAACAGTACTCAGGGTTTCCTTTTCTCCACATCTTCACTAATATTTGTTATTTCTTATCTTTTTGATAATAGCCATTCTAACATGTATTGAGATGATAGCTTATTGTAAGAATCTACCTTTTCATACCCCTCAGGAAAAGAGACTAACTTTCTATTTTAATTGGATTCTCTTGACTTCAAAAAAAGCAGATTTAGTCAGTAAAGGTGGAGACTATTCTAACTTGGCTTGGGCTGGTAAGGGCAAAGTGCATGAATCCAATAAAGGTGTTTCTTTGTCCAGGTCACCGCAGCTCTGATGAAAGTTGGCTATTACTGTAGTCTTCTATCTTGGGCTTGATACTGTTATAAAAACACTACCCATACAAACTTTCACTGTGGCCCTAGACAAGAGAAACAAAACCTCACAAAAATCCCAGAACCTTACATATCTAGATCAGTTCTGAATTCACTGCAGCACTGGGACCCTCATAGAGGAAATTCCTAGATATCCTTCCCACAGAGTTGCCTTCAACATGACTCAGTGGCCCTCCCCATTTTATCTTGCTCTTGATAGTTGTCTCTGCTCCATGTTACCAATAAGCTCCTTCTACTAAGTGTATATTAAAAACAAACAAGCAGAAAGAACAAAAACACTGTTGTAGCTTCTTCTAACTATATGATTTTACTAAAACTATGGCTTTAGGATCCTTATGGCCTTCAATCAGAGTTTCTCTTTTTTCTGAGTTATTTCTTAATATCTCATTCTATATTCATTCTCCAGTTTAATTTCTGATGACAGTGTTACTGTCCCTGCTCATTTATTGTGTGTGTGTGTGTGTGTGTGTGTGTGTGTGAGAGAGAGAGAGAGAGAGAGAGAGAGTCATAAATTCCTATCTATCTTTTGAAATACTAGCTTTCTTTTGATGGGTTAGGAATCCGTACTTGATGGACTCAGGTATGACTAGAGGAGGGAGTAAAAAGGGCCATGGGGCTCCTTTTGTTTAAAATATGACCTCTTAAAAGTGAACATCAGCACTCTGGAAAAAATCAATATCAGAAAAAATAATGGACAAAATTAACACTATAGTTCTTCAGACATTGTTGGTCTGCCAAACAAAACCAAAATATAATATTAATTCAAAGAAAGTCAATTTATATAGATGTTGTATTTGTTTATTCATATACATAGTAAAATGAAAGTTCTGAGGACCAAAAACTGCTTTGGCTAGGTTAAATTTAGTATTTCACACACTATGGACATTCCATCAATATCAAACAAGTGTGGTAACAGCCTAAGATATTGCACAAAATGCATTTTGTTTTCTTTTTTCCAGTTGGCATTTTCCAGCTTTGCTGAGAATAATTGTTGGAATGAATGTTCCACATGATACTTAAACATCTGAGTCTCATTTCAAACATTTTTGGATCATCCTTCATTAATTTTTCCTTTACAATAATGTGACTTATTATTTAAAGTTATTGTTATTTGAAGAATCACATCTACAGGATAGAAAAAATCAAGACATTGCTGCTATTTTTATTTTAATGCTCTTATTTTTCCCATAATTATTTAATGAATATTCTAAATCATTCCTTTGCTTTCTGCTTCTTTCAAGTTTTGGGACTGAATTTTTTATGGCAGATCTCACTAGTTTTTCAACACTGTATCTCTTTTTCAGCTTCATTTGTCACAAGAAGCATAGATACTGTTTGGGTTGGGTTCACATCTATACTGCATACTTAAGGTGTTACAGAAAAACATCTCCATATATGTAGAATTTATACATGTGATTTAAAGGAATATAATTCCTTACATAAATGAAAATGATTAAAAGCTGCAAGACCTAGCAAAAATTTCAAATGTTGTAAAAACAAAAAAAAACTAACAAAAATAGAAAATCTTACAGAATACGTATGAAGGAAGTGGTGATTAAATAATAATGCTTTTTGCTCATTATACACTATGAAGTTCAATCCACTTAATAAAATTAAATTGATTAATAAAATGATAATTGCTTCTGACAACATTGGCTTCCACTTTCCCTTTCTAACCTGGCTAATTTTCCCGAACTCTAAGTGTTTACTGGTCATTTCTATTTGGAGACTTTACAGAAAGCTCAATCTAAATGTACCAAAGGTACTTGTCATTTAGCCCTCCCATTTACAAACCATTTCACCTGGGGTCCTATTTTATTCATGACACCAGAATTCCCTTACCTATTCATGGCAGAAATACATTAATCTTCTTTTCTTTCATCCTCATATTTTATATTTTTCAAGATCACCAGTTCTTGGTTATTCTACCTACCAGATATTTCTAAAGTACATTTATGGTTGTTGCCTTTCTGTGACTGGCTTATTTCACTCAGCATAATGTTCTCCAGGTCTATTGATACTGTCACAAAAGGTAAATGGTTTTCTTTTTTATGGCCAAGTAGTATTCCATTATGTAAATATCCCATAGTTGTTTTATCTATTCATCTACTAATAGACACTTGGGCTGCTTCCAAATCTTGGTGATTGTAAATAATGCTGCAAATACCATATGATTTCACTTATATGTGGAATCTAATGAACAAACTGAACAACCAAAAAATAGAGACAGACTCATAAATAGAGACCAGGATGGTAACTATTGGGGAGGAGGTTAGCAGGGGGAGGGGTTGAGCGAAAAAGAAAAATGACTCATGGACATGGACAACAGTGTGGTGGTTGCAGAGGGGAGGGGAGTATAAGGAGGTTAAGTGGTAATGGAATAAATATAATTAAAATAATTAAAAATTAAAAAATAAAATATACACAAAAGTAAAAAAATAAAGTATATTTATTTCTCTCCACCTTTATGTCTAGTTTCCATGTTCAAACCACCAATTTCTTTCACTTAAAATGTATTTTTTTACTGTATCTTTAACTTTGTATTTCATCTCTTTCTCCTCTCTAAAATCAAAATAATTTTTCTAAAATATGAACCTGGACATTACTTTTCCCTGCTTCTTTCTTTAGCAGATTTTGTCTCTTCCCTCATCATCATTATACATTCTAGCCTTCCTGAATTTCTTTTGGTTTGCTGACTACATCACATTCTCATTCTTTGATCTCAGCCCTAGGCCTATTTTCCTTAGAAATATTTGCTTAATTTCCTTGCCTGGCTACTTCTTACTAATCTTTGGTTCTCTGCTGCAGAGTTGAGTAGAGTAGAATTCCTAAGCCTCACAAGGTAAATATCTCACCTATGAGTTCTGGGGCACTTCATGCTTCCTCTCCTGATATCATCCTGAATTATAATTGCTTATTCAATTGATGTCTGCCTTGTAAGTTATAAACTTCATATAGAAACTATGTCTACCTTCTTATTCCTCATACTCCAACATCTACAAAAAGGTCTTTCTAGCCCTATTAGGTATCAGTGAATTCATGTAAAGTGAATGAGTAATTGAAAGTGCCTCCATTTAACCTATTTATTTTGATAAGTTTATTAACCCTATCCCATGCTTAATGATTATCAGATAACTTAAGTCTCCCCCCAATCAGTATCCAGAGAACACTTTCTTTCACACCCCATGATTCTTTTCACCTGGAGGATATTCCATTCACATAACAATTGTGGAATGTCTCCCCACCCTGACATGCTTTCTGGGGTACAGTGGGTAGGTTATGTGACTTATAAATTGGGGGAGGATATGTTGAGTACTCTAGCTCAGTTACTATTTTTTAAAAATCTTTCTCTTTGGATCCAAATTAGTCCACAGAAAGTGTGCTTCTCTACGTGTTGGATTTGCCAGTGCAGGCTCCGCCGCTGACAAGGTCTGCGGTGTCCTAATGCTGTCTGTACCTGGGATGGGGTCTGTTTTAATCTTGGCTGACAATTAGAAAACATGCTTGCTGAAGATACGAGTTTCAATATTTCTTATTAGATTGTTCAGTATTAAAGGAGATATTTGTAGTAAGTCTTCTGTCTTAGTCTGCTCCAGGGGCTATAATAAAATAGATTGGGTGGCTTAAAAACAGAAATGTATTTCTTACAGTTCTGGAGGCTAAAGGTGTTAAGATCAAAGTACCAGCAGATCTGGTGGCTGGTGACAGCCCCCTTCCTGGATTGCAGGTGGCTTCCTTCTTGCTGTGTCTTCATATGGTAGATAAAGAGAAAGAGAGCCCTGGTATTTTCCTTTTAATAAAAGGGCACTAATTCCATTGTAGAAGCACCACCCTCATGATCTTATCTAAAGCTAATTACCTTCCAAAAGCCCCACTTCCAAGTATTATTATATAGAGCTTAACATAAATTCTGTGGGGACACACACATTTAGTACATAGCATATTCCATTTGCTTTTCTATCTTTTTTTTTTTTGAACTGGCTTAGGAGAAAAATAAAATGGAGCATACAATTTACTGGGTCTCGTGGAACCCAAGCATTGTTGCTGCAGCATTATCACATTCTAGGCTGTTCCTTCCATGTATTCATTTAAGCAACAAACACATATCAAGTGTCTACTATATCTCAGGTTATCCACATGAAGACTAATTCTTCCACCTGAGCTTTAAAAACTAAAAATAAACATCAGAGAGTTTATGGTTCTACTGCCACTAGATTTTAAACATCCTGCTGAAGTGGGGTTGGATAGTATTTGGAGTTCATATTATTCTAAATGAATTTCCAAGTGTATACAGTTCACTTCAACAATATTCTGTACGTATTATTCATTTTAGGAGACTAGTTTATGCAGTCTTCTCTTTTCCATCATTCTATTTCTTCTAGGTAAGTAGAATAAATTGTTCTCTAAACTTCTAAATATTTCCAACATTGTACTCTTGCCTTTAATTAATTTAATTTGTACTTAAAGGGTTTCTATAACTACATTTAAATAAAAATAGTTTCCATAGTAACATCATAGATTTTCTAAACCTAGGCAGTAATGCAATCAACTAAAATGATTACCATATCCAAATTCTTGTTTATTTCATCTGCAGCTTTCCATATTTAAATCTATTGTACCACACACAGATTTTCCTCATTTGAATTTAACTTGGATGTATAGGACATTTTCCAATTGCTTCTATTTTAGAAATACTTGTTTGATTTCACAGTATTATGGAATTCAAATTTCTGCTAGCATTAAGATACCAACCAAATAGGCTGGATTATTTGGAATATATCTCTACAATGTTGACCTAGTTTTTATAAAATTATGGAAATTTTCCATCCATGCTGACAGCTTGTGGAATATCACTGTACTCAAAATATTATGGGAGAGTGAATCCCACATGCTAAATTGATTATTAATATTATATCTATTAACATTACACAGTGAAGTAGTTGAAGATCTTGCCCTTGATTTCATACAGTACATAATCTAGTGAGATTGTTTTTTGCATGTATATAAATTTTAATGGGTTTTCCTTTAAGTAGTAATTGTAAATGTCCATTCTGTATATTTGTATACAGTTGATGTTACTCTCTAAAGTGCTCTGATGGTGGGAAACACAAGATCTTTGCTTTTGGATTTAGATCAGATATTTATTGGAATGAATCTAACCTTTTAAGACTATAAACCCTGGACAAAGAATTTTTGTAGGTGGATGTTCTTTACTAACATAAAATCTTTCTTTTTCTCTTATTTTCCCTTACTTACAACCTTTGTCAGAATCATAAAAGTGTGAAGAATAGAAAACTAAGAACATCTATTTATGGACATAGCTAATTTACATCTTAGAAATTAAAAGAAAAGGGGAGAAAGGAATAAAAATCGGTGAATAAGTTAATAGTCATTAAATAGTGCCCAAGATGCCCCACGCACTGCTTGAAGGTTGCAGAGAGTTCAATATAGTGACAGGAATTTCAGAGGGAATCCTCTAGGATAATTTTCCAAGCTAGATCCAGTTGCTTTTTCCTCTTTATACTAATAGAGTTTTGATCCTTTTTACAGCACATCTTATTACATTATATCTGTAAGTGCCACTTCTACTGCTCTGTAAGTTCTATAAGGATGCTAAGTTCCAAGAAAGCAGTTGTTACATTGGCAACAGTTTCGGACACATTCACTAAAGATGGGGGTGTTCTGGGTTTGGGAACTTTGGAGATTATTTGGTGATATTTGCTAGTATAGATTGAGGGGGTATATTCATCAGCATTCATGTGTGTAATGTATGTCATTTGATGTATTCTGTCCATTGAGGGTTTAATGCAGAACTTGGAACAATTGAAGGAGCAAAGCTCAGGGAACCTGCCACCAAGGATAAGAAAGATGTTACTCAACGGCCAGAGAAATTGATCTCGGTCTGAAACATTAAAGTAAATCTTTGTCAAAAGATTGCCAGAAGCTATTACATGTCTCAACAACCTGTAGAAAGCCCTGGAAACTGTCTCAGTTTGTGAGGGGAAGTGGACAGGTCTTAGGAGTTTCCCTGAAAGCCACGGTGGCACACTCATGTCTCCACATCTCCCTCATATGTCAGCTGCTTCCATGGAAGAGCGGCTTCCGTTTTACCGCAGTCTAATTCTTTTTCTCACGCTGATGAACTTTAACCTAGAAATATGTAGAGTAACGGGTTCTGGGAAGTGAGTTTCCAGGTTTAGATGGAAGTGGTCGTGGTGCCAAGGGGACAACACAGTCCGGCACTGGTCTTTGTAGGAAACTGGTCACCAGGCTCGCTAAGAGAAGTGGGCCACAAAGCAGAGGCCTTTTTTTTTTTTTTTCCCCCTAAGGAAATGGATTGAGCTAGAATGAAGGGAGAAAGGCAGACAAAGGATTTAGAGATACTTTTTTTTCCTTTTAAAGAGTGGTAATACTTGGCTAGATTTTCAGCAGAAAGAAGTTAATAGAGAAGAACTGACTGTGGAATCATAAAGAGAGATAACAGCTAGTGAAGCCGGTGTCTGAGGAAGTTGGAGGAGGTTGAGAGTAAAGCATCATCTAAGAGGTTAAGAAAGACAGGCTTTCTCTGAATCTGAAAACAAGACAACATGGCACAGAAATGGATAGGGTGAGCTCAGACTGGTGAATTCAGCGAATTTATGGGTAACTACTATTACTTTCTCTGTGAAGTAAGAAGTGATGATGCCTGCTGAGAAGAGGTCTGGCTGAGGTGAATTTTGAGGAAAGTGCATTGGTTTGGGGTAATGCTGAGGGTAGCGAGACAAGAGTTACCCAAGAGCAAGCAAAAGATTTTTAATTCACTGAGAGCTCAGAGGGGTCCAGAGCCTACATTTGTTTAGTGGCACCAGTCTTCATGGCTGCTGACTTTTCCCTACCTGCACTTGCCATGTTTAATAAACTTATAGGTCACTTATGTTCTTCTTTCCTATTATTTCAATGAGTGCCCTGTGTTTATCGTGCTCTGGCACTCACCTAGGCACATTTACTTATGCCCACTTTATAGTAGGTAGTCAGTAGAATGTGGTTTTTTTTTTTAGATTTTTATTTATTTATTTATTTTTAGTGAAAGGGGAAGGGAAGGAGAGAGAGATATCAATGTGTGGTTGCCTCTCATGGGTACCCTACTGGGTACCTACCCCACAACCCAGGCATGGTCCTTGACTCAGAATTGAACCAGTGATGCTTTGGTTCTGTAGCTCAATCCACTGAGCTACACCAGCCAAGGCAGAATGTGTGTTAAATGGAAGCGAACCAAAATGGCTATTGCAGGAGAGGCTTGATCCAGGTTTGGTGAGTTGTTGAGCCCATGCTGTGAACAGATTGAGAACTAGGGAGATGATGGGGAGTATCTGTGACAATGTCCCTGTGGGGATTGACTAAGGAGTCTAGGCTGGGTAGGAAAGAAAAAGAGGACAGGAAAGGGGCTCTAAATAAAGGATAAAGATCAAAGGAACAAAGAAATAGCAGATGAGAGATTAAAGAACAGATTAGTGTCAGTAGAGGGATAAGAAAGCTATGGGGAAAACCTAATAAGAATTGTAGTCAAAGTGTGGAATGTTGGAGATGTTTTCAGAGATGTAGTACTCTACATGACAGCAGAAAAGGTTTCGATTACATCCATGGGTTGGTCGATGGGCACTGAAACTCAGAAAATGAAAGAATGAAGAATATGGTACTGAGTGCTTACTTCAGTGGCACAGACGCATATACTAAAATTGGAACAGTGAGAATGTGGTACTAGACAGGGCCACTACATACAATTTTATACACTAGTCTGCATCATCATCTGTATGGATGATGCCCACTGAAAGCTTGCATCATAAACTGATGTGGCCTCCCACGGTGTTCTGGACTGGGTGTTACTTATGCGGACTTTGTGTTCCCACACAACCTTGCCAGGTATTGCCATGCCCTATGGTTCTTCTAAGTGGGAAGTGAGGTCACTCTGTGATTGGAGGCTCTTTGGAGATAACAGAAGGAGACATGAAACCCATGTGAGACAGGTTTTAATGTGTATAGGAGTGGTACCTTGAGCTATAAGGAATACCTTGATTCACAGAAAAGGATAAATGGTTTACAAACAGAGAGACCAACAGCAACAAAGACCTAAAAGCAAAAAGTGCTCTGATTGTGGGGACTATGCATTTTTCCCTTTTCACAGCTTTTCAGTGGATAGAACTTACCATGACACACACCATGATGGCAGCCATGGCAGTATGAGAAAAATGGGAATCCTGAGCAATGGAGTCTATTGACATTTGAAGGGTGTATTTAAGAAATGGAAAGCAATTTGGACCTAGAAGAGAGGTTCGGAGCAGGAAGTTATCCTATTATAGAATGAGCCAAAGGTGAAAATAAGAGTGAGAAATTCTCTGCTGCTTCTGTGAGAAACGAAACTGGTTGGATTAAAAAAAATGATAAGTGTTCTTTGTTACTAGAGATAATCATTAGTCTTTTCTAAACATTTTAGCTTCATAACTATCAAAATGGAAGAGAACAAAATGGATAGATTGTACAAAGCGGTTTCTTAATTTGCTCGATGAAATTATTCTGATATATTCACACACAGTGTTTACTTCAGAGAAACAACTGTTTCTGCAAATAGTTGTTTTGTATTTATATTCTGTAGCATTATTCATTAAAATTATAGTGTATAATAAAGTTAGCATCATTATTTTGCTTTATGTGGAGCTTTTGCTCCAAGGACCCCTAAAAGATTTATGAAAATATTGCAATAATCCATATATCATTCTTATGTAACAGGTAAATTTTATTGAAAACTTCTGTTGGTAGTAACTCTTGAAATAATAAACTAATCACCTGCATAAAAACAATATTAGGGGATAAAAAACGTGAGTGGCAGTCAACAAACAAGGTCCTTTAAATTTCTGCCATTCTATTAGTTGTCATGGGCTGCTGTAATCAGTAAACCCTAATAATTCGGGACTGGACACAATAGCATTTTTTTTTCTCAAAAGTCCAGTTGATGGTGAGGGGTGAGGAGTGATGTGCAAGTGAAGAGGGTAATCATATAGGTACAGTAACTTCAAGAAACTTTTCCATTTTCCATATATAGATTCCAAAATTGACCTAGACATGGTCAAATAAAATACAGATGGTAGAACTGAGACATAGAGAATCACACTGAAGATTTTTATAGCCCAGCTGCATTCCAGAGGCCAGAGTATAATCACATAATCACATCTGACTACAAGGGAAACCAGGAACTGTCGCTGTACATCAGGAAGAAAGGCAAATGGGTTTGATGAACAATTTGTCAGTTTCTGACATAATCTTCAATCAGCAGTTCATGGAAAATATGGTCTGAGTTTCTTTAGCAAGTATTTCACATCTTGACAGGGGCTACAGTGTAGAAAAACTTTCTAGGAAGTAGATTTCTACAATAGCACTTCTGTAGCAGCTTAGTAATATAACTCTCATAAGCAAAATTTCTGGTGAGATACAACTATTTGGGCCAACCAATATAAAAATTTCCAGTTTTGATCATACGGTGGACTGAGTTGTCCTGGACCCTTGCCTCATTCACTGCCAACACATAGAAGGCATGAGAAAAGAGACATGTATACAAATACTGATTTTGAAAATATCTAGCTTTAAGTGTATTTTCAAAGAAAACAGATTAAAAACAACATTAGAAATAAAACAAATATAAAGTACTCCAGCATATGCTTTTCAGGTAGCTTAAACACTTGACCTTGAATGCCAAGTTCCATATTCATTTTTTACATAAGGCCTTCAAGACTGGCCCCACTTAATTTCAGTTGTCCACATTTCCTTTACAGAGTGTATTTTTCTTCTCCCTGAAAAAACAATCAATAAACAGTGAACCTATAGTTTATGCAAATACATAATAAATAACAAATGATCCAATAGACTGGTTTATATAAAACAAGGAATAGCAGTTAAAAATTAACTTATTGAGGTCCTATTTTTTCCACTAGAAAGTGTAAACTACTGTTAGATTAAGAAAACCTTTGCACCTTAATAACAACTTTTTTTTCAGTAAAATTTGAAAAGTCAGACTTCGCTACTGAGCAACTCTCTAATAGTATAAAAAACTCAAGGGCATGGACTGGCTCACAAGTGGTAGTGATGTCAATAAACCTAGAAAACCTCAGAACACTAAGAAGCTGATAAATAAGTATTAAATGACCCTGATAAAATACTTTATGCTAATTTTCCCCAATTTATAAACTCATATTTTATTTTTTAAAAGATTTTATTAATTTATTTTTAGAGAGAAGGGAAGGGAAGTAGAAAGAGAGGGAGAGAAACTTGAATGTGAGAGAGAAACACTGATCAGCTGCCTCTCACACATGCCCCAGCCAGGGACAGAACCTGCAACCTAGGCATGTGCCCTGAGTGGGAATCGAATTGGTGACCTTTTGCCTTGCAGGTCAATGCCCAACCAACTGAGCCATACCGGTTAAAGATTATTAGGTCATATTTTAGATGAGAATGTTATAGAAGCACTTTGGAGTTAGGGACTACCATCTTGGAGATAACCAGGAATACTCTCATGCCCTGCAATTGGCAACCCTATTAAATAGTATTAATGACACCTCATTCTTTCCCCCACTAAATCCACAATCAGTAATCCTAATGGTTTTATTTTTCTCAAAATTCTTTTCCCAATTTAATATTAAATAATAAATATCAAAAATGACAAGTATTCCAAGATAAAAATAGCATAAATAAAATATTGGCTCTCATTTTTGATATGTTGATATTCTCTAATTTGACATTTTGCAAATTGTCCATCCTATATGAACATTCTTTCCCAATTATATTTGTCAGATTTCCCACTGAATTTCAAGTTAGAGGAAGAAACTTCTTCAATTATCTTTCGAAATTTTGGGACCAAAATATCTCCTTCAGGAAATTCTATGGCAATTGCTTCACTCTATTGGAAGAAAAAAAGGAAGCCAGTCATTGTGACAAGCTAGTGTGGACCATTATTTCTCTATTTACTTCTCTCCTGTTCTTGGAAATTTACAGTGTGATAATTATTTTCATTAACATTTCAAGTACTCCTACAAAACTATATTTAATTTTAAAAAAGATTTAAAACAATGTGCAATTTTTTTAAAAATCCTCAAACTAAGTCAATAATACTTAATTCAATAAGTATTTATTAAGTTCCCAACATGTATGGAATATTTACAAGAGACCCAAAAGACAATATGAGCAGTTACTGACCTCAAAGAACTTACAGTCTCATTGGAGCTATTTCAAGTTTTTACTTGCTTTTATGCATATCTTTGTAGTTGTTAACGGTTTTATTATCTTCGAATTCTGCAAATATGCTTGCTGCAAAAATTTGTAAATGCTTCCTTTTTATTGCTGTAGAAGGAGTTTTTAAAAGCCTATCGCTTTTGGAGGGAAATAACATACCTCTAACACTCATGTTATCAGGAATCTTTGCCTGCATTTTTAAAAGATCTTTACATGATGTTTACCTCCTGTGTGATATTATCAATTTCTGCACTGCTTGTGGTAGCTAAGGTTAAACCCTATTCATTTTATTTCACTGTGGTTAGGTTATTTAACTTGTTCATACTTTCTTGTGTGTGCTTACAAGAAATCTACAATATTAACAAATCTTGAAAATGTTTAGAGGACCTAGAGCCATAATTTAATAAAGAGATTTTAATTTGTTCCATCTTTTTTCATGTAATTTACCCATATTCACTTTTGGGGCCACCCTTTATCAGGCAAACACTCATACAGATGTCTGCCTTAAATCTTAGCTCTGCGACAGACAAAAACACACAGAAAGTAAGAGGAGAAGAGGCAGAGAGGGAGAGTGGTCCCCATACTAAGGAGGAAATAAAATTTAATCAGATAAAATAATTTGAATGATAATACTGACTATATATTTATATAAAACTAAAAATATAAAGCTACTTTTAAATATTTGAGAAGCTCAGGCATATAATTTGGTCATGAAGGAATAAGAATAAAAAACTAATCTTCTGCTACAAATAATTTAAAAACTGGACCAAAATACAAGAAACAAATATTTTAGGAATTGGGCAACAGGAAGCATAGAACAAAGAAAAGGAAAACAAATTATTTTTACAACTACTCAGGTTTTACAACTTCAAATCATTTCTAGACTGTGGAACAGAAAGAAAGAGCACAAACATGGTTTGATGATGATCTCATAAATTGAAAAGACAGAGACTGAGTTGGCGGGAATTAATGGGACAAAAAATTTTAAATTATGGAGCTGTGCTGAAAGAGAACCCCAAAGGGGCTTAACTGTTTGTCAGAAAGTTTAACACTTTTTAAGGGATAAAACACAGTCCAGTCTTCAAAAATGTAAAATTCATAATGTCCAATATCCAATAAAAATTACTAGACATTCAAATAAGAAGAAAATGAAAATTATAGTCAGGAAAAAAATAATTATGGAGACATGAAAATGTACTGCTCAGATGTCTTGCAGCAGGGAGCAGCATGCTGGTGTCCTAGGGCCACTTTTGGTGGTGAGGGCACACTGCTCAGAGGCTGCTCACAACCCAAGCCTGAGCATGGTGAGGCCATGAACATGGGTTCTTCTAGCAACTCTGTGACACCTCTAAGAAGTAACATTGGCTGAAACTCTCCCCATGGACCTTTTGAAGCTTTATGGGAAATATACTGCAGTCCAAGATTTTTCTAC
>PVKU01009459.1:0-61652 GCA_004027475.1 Anoura caudifer | reverse complement strand
ATTTCTCCCCCATCATTCCCCTCCACCCTTCACACCCCCTCCCACCCACATTCCCCCCCTTTAGTTCATGTCCATGGGTCATAAGTTCTTTAGCTTCTACTTTTCCCACACTGTTCTTGCCCTCCCATCTATTTTCTACCCACCATCAGTGCTACTTACTCTCTGTACCTTTTCCCCTCTCTCTCCTCCTCCCACTCCCCTGTTGCTAACCCTCCATGTGATCTCCATTTCTGTGTTCCTGCTCCTGGTCTACTTGTTTGCTTAGTTTGCTTTTGTTTTAGGTGTGGTTGTTAATATCTGTGAGTTTGCTGTCTTTTTACTGTCCTATTTTTTATCTTCTTTTTCTTAGATAAGTCCCTTTAACATTTCATATAATAAGGGCTTGGTGATGATGAACTCCTTTAACTTGACCTTATCTGAGAAGCACTTTATATTCCTTCCATTCTAAATGACAGCTTTGCTGGATAGAGCAATCTTGGATGTAGGTCCTTGACTTTCATGACTTGGAATACTTCTTTCCAGCCCCTTCTTGCTTGTAAGGTCTCTTTTGAGACAGTCTGATGGGAAGTCCTTCGTAGGTGATTCTGCCTTTATCCCTTGCTGCTTCTAGAATTCTCCCCTTCATTTTAATCTTGGCTAATGTAATTTTGATGTGCCTTGGTGTGTTCCTCCTTGGGTCCAACTTCTTTGGGACTCTCTGAGCTTCTTGGACTTCCTGGAAGTCTATTTCCTTTGCCAGATTGGAGAAGTTCTCCTTTATTATTTGTTCAAATAAGTTTTCTACTTGTTTTTCCTCTTCCCCTTCTGGTACCCCTATAATTCAGATGTTGGGACATTCAAAGATGTCCTAGAGGTTCCTAAGCCTCTCCTCATTTTTTTGAATTCTTGTTTCTCCATTCTTTTCTGTTTGGTTGTTTCTTTCTTCCTTCTGGTCCACCCTATTGATTTGAGTCCCAGTTTTCCTCCCATCACTACTGGTTTCCTCTGTGTTTTTCTTCATTTCACTTATTGTAGCCTTCATTTGTTCATCTAATTTGTGGCCAAAATCAAGCAATTCTGTGAGCTTCCTAATCACCAGAGCTTTGAACTGTGCTTCTGATAGGTTGCCTACCAGTGCTATGAGCTCTGCATCTGATAGGTTGACCACCTCCTGGTCACTCAGATGAATTAGCTCTGGGGCCTGGTCTGTTCTCCCTTTTGAGCCATCCTTGGTTTTTTGGTTTTTTTTTTGTTTTTGTTTTTATCTGGTCACAGCTGTTATGTAGTGAGGTGCAGAGCCTTAGGCATTCACCAGGGCAGGGCAGCCCAGTTGCTGGGTTGTGATGCTGGATGTGGGGGCGGTGTCCGAGAGGGGACAATGGCACTTGTTCCATGCTCTCTCCTGGATTCCAGTTCCTTCACTTTCCCCTAGCAAATTGGGCCCTTCTGGGGCTGATTTCTGTGTGGGTGGGCTTGTACATGCTCCAGGACCCCGTGGGTCTCCCCAACTCACTCTCCTTCGAGGCTGGGACTCCCTCCCAGCACCTCAGCCCCTACAAGTATTTTCAATGGGTGCTTTTAGGCTTCACTTCCTGGCGCTGGGGCCCTGCATCACACAGTCTGTCCTGCTGCCTGTTTTCACCTGGTTTATCTGTGCAAGAATGTGTCCACGGTCAGCCGTCTTGTGCACCCCTCTTGGCCTCCTCGCGTTCGGCAACACTCTGCCTGTGCGCCTGGAGTGACTGCGCACCCGGGACCACCACTGGCTTATCCCACCACGATCAGACTCTGCCGGCAATGGACTCCACTGGCTGCTGACTCCGCTCCTCTTACCAGTCTGGGTAAATCATTGTTGTCGGACTCCCACACAATTCCATTTTCTCTCTGTACTGGTTGGGTTTTCTTTTTTTTTTTTTTTTGGTTCTGTTTTTTGTTGTCCTTAATCTTGGTTGTGAGAGGAGGCACAGCGTGTCCAGCTACACCTCCATCTTGGCCCTGTCAAGCTGCTTTTAATCTTCAATTCCACCTTGGGATTTTCTCGCTGAGACCGCCTTCCACAACTTGGCCTGATCACTCTGTTGCATACTGACAAAACCTATTTGGGCAAGGTAATGAGAAATATGCTTTTGCAAACTGTTGTAAGAAACACAAATGGCTATAAACCTTTCTAGAAATGTTTTTGCAAAATGTTTGCATATTGTTAGTAGCAATCTCACTTCAAGACATTTACCTTAAGATAATTACAAAAATGTAAAAAATGTAGGCACAAAGATATTCAGCATTGTTTATAGTGATGAAAAATTAGAAGCAACCTAATGGCCCTAAATTGTGGTACAGACAATGTGATGATCTCCAATGATCATAAATAATTTCTAGATCTCAATTTATGGAGATGGAAAGGTGTCCATGACAAATTATTGCAGAACATATATAGTATATATTTATGCTGTTAAAGAACAAGAATTAGGCTGAGTGAATTTAAAGATATAATTGGCTTTATTAAATGATTCATGAATTGGACACCATCTCATTTAGCAGATAGAAGGGAGCTCTGAGGAGCTGTTCGAAATAGAAAGTTTTTATAGGCAGAGAAAGTGTGGGACTAGTAAGTTAAAAGAGTAGATGTTTCAGGCAAATTCACTTTCCTTTATGGGAAAGCAGAGAATCTTATCAGGCAGATCACCTCATTAGTATTGATCAGGAAATTCCAGAATGCTGGATTTAAAATTCTATACCCTGGGAGAGATTGAAACTGAAAGTAGGTTAGATAACAAGTTATGGTGGGGTTTACCTTAAGGAACTCCATTTTTGCTCTGTCTTTTTTTTTTTTTTCTTTTTAACAGTATAAAGCTGTATGTCTATACTTACATGTGTCTGTATGCATCAGTGTGCTCATCATTGTGAGGTAGAATTTTTAGTGTTACGTATTCCTACTCATCTAATCTTTTTATCACTGGAGGGGGCAGCTGAAGTGACTCCCTTCCTCACCCCACCCGCAAAAAATCTACTCTAAAGAGACTTGCTACAGAAGCTGAACTAGACAAGTGCTAGCAGCATCTCTTATAAAATCCTAAGTTCTGCCTAATTGGATATCCTATTAAAAAGCTTTCATTTAAACAAAAAAGGAAGGCAGTGGAAGCTGCCTGTATAACTTAAAGCTCTGTCCTCTGTTCTTAACATGTGCCAACACCTACCCCCTTGAATCAGCCCTAATAATCCTAGGGCCATGTTAGGCACCAAACCAGCTCATGAAAATAATTTCTCACAAAATAGTAACTAAGACCTACTCTGAAAATTAAGGTTTTTTTTTTTTTTATCATTACAGTCAAGCACTCCTATGTGATCTACACCTTACTTTTTTATTAGACATACTTAGAATCTTCCTTTGTATTAATTATATCTATATATACAGAGCTGGCCTCAGCTGGATGACTGTTGTTAAAATACGAAGCATCAGTTGAGAAATGGAGAAAGCATGTGTCTGCCATTGTTAACAAAAAGTCTTTAAAACCTGAAAATAAAGCCAAAAAAAAGCAGGTAAGTAGGTGTATGTCCCTTTACTATCTTACTAGGTTGACTAGTGCCCTCCACCCCCAAATTTTTGCCCTTCCCAGAACCTCAAAATGGGACTTTGATTGGAAATAGGACTTTTGCAAATGCCATGAGTTAAGATGAGGTCATACTGAAGTAAAGCGGGCCCTAAATCCACTGAGTGGTATCCTTATATTTGACAAGTGACAGGGAAACAGAGACACACAGGAAAGAAATGCCATGTGAACAGAGCAGCAGAGATTGGCATGATGTGCCTACAAGTCAATTAACACCAAAGATTGCCAGCCACCACCAGAAGCTGGGGAGAAGCATGGAACAGATCCTCTCACAGCCTTCAGAAGGAACCAATTGTTGTGACACTTTTATTTCAGACTTCTAGCCTCCGTAACAGTGAGAGAATAAATTTTTGTTGTTTTAAACTACACAGTTCGTAGTAATTTGTTACAACAGTGCTAGGAAGTTAATACACTGGGCTATTATTTAACAGGATCAGCAAGCATTAACCTTTTTGGGGGGACTGTTATTTGCATTTTCTACTTACTATTAGATAAGAGCTCTGTGTCTATAAAGTTACATGTTAACTTGTAAGTCTTGTCCAGTAGAGATGCAACAATTTTCTGTGTGCCAAAAAGAATAGTCCTGAAGGCTACAATTTTATTGCTCTATAGTACGTTAACTTCCCACATGGTGTGAATACCCTGGACCACCAGAAAGATGAACAAGTAGGTCCTAGAGCAAATTAAGCCTAAACCATCACTGGAGGCAGAAATGACAAACCTTAAGCTGTCCTACTTCAGGTTCATCATGAGAAGGCAGAGTTCTTTGGAAAAGACGATAAAACTGGGAAAAATCAAAGGCAGCAGAAAAAGAGGAAGACCAAATATGAGGTGGGCTGGCTCCATAAAAGAAGCCGCACACAGGAGCCTACAGGAGCCGAGCAGGGCTGTTGAGGACAGGACACTGTGGATATCACTCACTCAGAGGCAGTTACCAGTAGTCAGAGCAGATCCAAGGACGTGTAACACACGCACGGGGCATTAACCAATTTTGTCTCAAACTCAGCGAACATATATCAGAATGTTTTTCTGGTGCAGAAAATTTATATTCCTCTAATTTTACTAAGCTAGTTTTACCACCTTGCTAGTTGAATAAAATCTTTAACACTTTATTCTATACATGTATGGGAGTCATGTTTTCAACTTTTGGGAAATTATTCTTTAGCAGCACCATAATTGTCGAGGTCAAGATATCCTTGCGACATTAACTTATTCAGTGTCTCTCTGGGTACAGAAGAGAATTCCTTTCTCAGTACATTTGCCATTGACTTGTTTAGCTTGTGCTTGAAGACTGTACTTGATGGGCAATTCATGATTTTTTTTAAAGTAACTTATTTCATTTTAGATATTTACTATTAGAAAGTTATTTCTTAAACTGAGGCAAAATCTCCTTCCAACTCTTGCCTGTTAATTTTAATTCTGCTAAATGGAGCACAGAATGTGATATTCCTTGGAATATTTAAGGTCATACCCCACATTGGTATTTTCCTACCCCAGGCTAAACATACTTAGATCCCTATGCACACTAGAGTATTCCTCATAGGTAGTACTATTTAATTTGAAAGTTAAATTAAATTCAACACTTTTTTTTTAACTTTCTGTTAAGCCCCAAGGACATAGAAAGGGAATCAGATACCGTTTATATTGTGAAGAAACAAATAAATCTCTGAAAGAGCAATTAATAAGTTGGAAAGATGATCACAACTTTGTGGGGTCCACTGAGGACCCAGGGGTGGGCATGCTTAATTCTACCCAGGGGTTGGAGAAAGGCTAACTTCACAAAGAAGGTTTCCTTGAACTAGGTCCTGAAGGTAAGTGGGAAGTATTTAGGAGGTCAAGGTAGAAAGAAAGAAGACATGAATAAAAAAGCCAGGCAAATGCATAAAAAAGTATGAACAACAACAGCAAAAAACAAAATTTCTCAATCACAAAGTACTAGAGTGTCCTTCAAATTCCAAAAGAGTTATAACAATATAAATGTAATTCATTAAAAAATAATAATTATAGAAATGTAGCCTGTTACTAAAAAACGTAACAAGGAGGGTGCTGGTCTGCACAAAGACCATAAAATTTGAGCTAAATAGCAAGAATTTGTCAGTCCAAGGAAAGGGGAGTATATTAGGAAGTTTCTTATATTCTGAAGGAGAAAAACAAAAATTTGAAGAAGCAGTAAATCAATGGATGGCAATCCTGCATAATGATTCAAAATATTAGGATCTGTTATTATGTCATCCAGTGCCAATTTCAGCTTTGCCCCTTGATTGAGCAAGCTACTTAACATCTCTAAGGTCCAGCTTCCTCATCTATAAAATCAGTAATAATGGCACACTCCAAGGGGTTTTTAGAGTCATATAAAATAGTCCATGAAAGAAAGCATGTATCACATGCCTGACACATACTAAGCTATCAGTAAAGATGAACTATTTCCATTATTATTACATTATTATAACATTTATTTAAAATAAATTTTTAAAGTGAGACAACAGGCATAAGGAGAAGAGAACACCATGCTGGGAGTAGGACAAAGGATGACTGAGAAGAAAGGCTGCAGAAATAAAGATGCAGGTTTGAAAAGGATTTTGTATAATTTTTGATTGATGTCCATCCCAGGCCATGTAGAGGCAAGAGAGAGAACTGGTTAAATTATGAGCCCAGCCAATGCTACAACATACAGCTGTTAACTTAACCTCTCTAGGCCTCAGTGTCCACATCTATAAAAGGAGGACGATAATAGATCTACTTTATAAGGTATTGCATAGACCAAATTAACTAATATACATAATGTTCTTAAGACAGTACTGGCACAGAGTAAGCACGATGTCTTTACTTCCTTTCCTGACATCACCCTGTTTTCTCCAGTTATTTCAGGACTTAAAGCTTAGGCTCCATAAGCTTGTTTGCTTAACTTATTGTTAAACACCTAGTGTTAAAAGTGCACATTTAAATGAAAATTTATGGAAATCCTATGTAAGATATAATGTTTCAAGATTAAGTAAATAAAACCATTTGGCATTTCGCCCCAAAGCATTTTTTACATTTGTATAAAAAAATCTACATATGGCAAATATTGATTGACCTACAACAATTCTCGCCAACTCTTGAAAAATCCGAGAATCCTGAAAATAGAGAGGCTCATGGATTTCCTGAAAAGAGGAAAATTTAGGAGAAATAAAAGTAGTTAGCTACTTTAAGGATAGAGTAGATAGCTAACTTGTTGAACTTGAGTGAACCAATGAAAATATAAGATGTTTCCAAAAAAGGAAACAATTCATAAATGGGAGGTTTTTGTTCTTTAATATCATTTACTTCCATTCAAGGGGGAAAAGTATCTATTCCAACCTGTACTCTGGATTACATTTTCTTCTTAGCTCTTTAAACACCATGATCCACATCATATATTTTTTCCACTTTTATCTTCAATCACTTTCTCTTTTCTGGTTCTGACTTCTCAACATACAAAAAAATTAAAATCTTTTATGTGTTACGAATAAAATCCCCTCGGACACTTTATCCCTTTCCAAGTGCCATAAGGTAAAACACACTGATGGCTATCTATCCAATCCAAACCGACCACTCGTCCACAACCTCAGACTGCCTCTTCCTTCTGTGTTTGCTGCCATGGTGATCGGCCCCATCAGTTAAAAATCTATGTGGAAATCATTCTAGACTTCTCTTTGTACTTTAATTCCTACACATAATCAACTACTAAGCATTATCAGTTGTAGTTACTCAATATTTCCCAAATCTCCCTTTTATCCCCAAATATTTAATTTCACAAGCATCCTTTCTCCCATGCACTATCATAATTACCTGCTTAGGTATCTCCCTGCCTGTAGTCTTATTCCATCCCAATGAATTTTTTTACATTGCTGCCAGAGTGGCCTTTCTAAAAAACATGTCATTTTCTGTTTATTAATCTTCCTGTTGTGTTTTATTGCCTTTTTTGAAAGATTTTATTTATTTATTTTTAGAGAAAAGAGAGGGAGGGCAGGAGGGAGAGAGACATTAATTGGTTGCCTCTCACATGCACCCTACTTGGGGACCTGGCCCGAAACCCAGGCATGTGCCCTGACTGGGAATCAAACCAGTGACCTTTGGGGTTCACAGGCCAGCGCTCAATCCACTGAGCCACACCATCCAGGGTGTGTTTCACTACTTTTACTCCTTAATGGCACTGAAGGCTTTTCTTGTTTGGCTTCTATCTGCTTATATCAGTGAGAATTACCTAGATTATGCTACAGTAACAATCCCAAAATATTAGTGACTGAACAGACAAATATATGTATAACTCTCTCTGCTACGGGTCATCATAGTTTGGAAGAGAACTGCTCATTTTGGTTTCTCAGGGACCTAAGCTAATGGAGGCTTTACATTGACATATATTTTCATGATCATCATAGCTGTAGGAGTGACATGTGGTAAGTTAACTCTGGCTCTTACATCCTTCATCCAAAAGTGATACATCTCTTCTGCCTCCCTTTTTTTGGCAAAACAAGTCACATGGGCTATACCTAATTGCAAAAAGGACAGAGAAGAGCAATCCTACCATGTGTCTGGGAAGCAAAGAGCTAGAAAAATTTGGCAAGTAGTGCTAATAACCACTACATTATTCATTTATACTCACCTATCTCCAGTTCTCTATACACGCCCTGTACATCAAGCCAACCAAACCTTTTTAGTTCTATGAATGTATTGTACATTTCTCATCTCTATATTTTTGTTCAGTCCAATTCATTTGCTTAGGATGCTCCTGGAATTTATCTGATTCATTAATAACCATTAACCTTTCAAGAACCAACATAGGTATCTGCTCATTTAGAAATCATTTGTTAACCTAAAATTTCTCAAACCCTCTATGGTGAACACCTACGTTTTTATTTCTAGTCCATCATAGACCATACTCTTTAAAAATACAGTAAAAGTAAGTGACAAGAAACACATAATTTAAACCAAAACAAAAAATACAAGCTCAAATTTGCTATTAATAGATTCCTCAGGCATTATCAAATTGCTACAATGTTTTTAATGATTCACAATGGTCTCATTGCAGATTGCAACAGATATTTCATGGATTGTCATGGCCCAGGAACAATGCTTCTGAGTAGCACTGCGCTAACACACCCCTATTTTCCTCCCTTCTCCAACCCTGCCTCCTGGCCCTTGGTCACACTCAGAAATCCCTAAGCATTCCTCTGTGAAACACTCACTAAACTTTACTGTAATTGCTTCTACGTCTGTATGTCTACTGGTATGAACCATTGAGCTCTGTAATGTCAGTATCCAGGAGAGTAACTAACAGATAACTGGCATTGAGAAAAAAAATTTTTGAATGAATAAAGTGGTAAGTAAATAATTAAACCATCATGTAAGTAAATCCCATTTCATATAGACAAGAGCATTGCTATACTTGAATCTACAAAGTAGACATTTATATTTAAGCTTAAGATTTTAAAGTAAAAGTGATTACACACATTTTAAATACTAAGAAAATACAATTTGCCACAAGTGGCATTGAAAGCAATTACAGAAAGTTTATTTGTAGTAAAAGAGAGTTGTGTTTGTTATATTTTACTGAAGAGTATGGAAAGGTCAAGGTAAAGAAAATGTGGTGCTGTTGCATATGAGTTAGTAGGTAAATACATTGGAATATCTAGGAAGTTCCAAGCTGTAGATTACCATGATTGAAGTACATGATTACCTACAGGATGTGGTACAACAAGGTACAAGGCTTATTATATGAGTGCCTGCCTGCAAGTACTGTCCCTACTCCCTCCTCAGGTGGCTCCACTCTTTGCCTTAAAACTCTCCCATTGGTGGTTCTCTGCTCTAGCTGGGTCAGGAATTGTTAACTGCGTGTATGTTACCTGGTGGGGGAGAGAGCAGGCTGAGTTGGGTAAGAATGAATGTCTTTCTTCCATTTCAGTAGCAGATGCCAAGTTGTTAAAAGAAGATGAGCCATTTTGAGCCTTTGGGGGAGTAATTACTTTCATTTGGTTTGGTATCAGATTTTGGTGGGGTGGTTGAAATGTTTTGGCCTCTAGGAAGTCTTGGGGCTCTAAAATGTGTACAAATGGGGTGCATTGCAATTTGTGTGATTAGAGCCCTCCAGAGTTGTGCAGGGCACAGCTGTCACAGATGTACCCAGCATCCCATGATATGGGGGACCCTGTTGATGCGATCCTCTTGACCCTGGAAAGAGTGTAAGTATAAGGGGACTCTGAGTTTCCTTTTTGCTTGCCACACTAGTTAGAAGTTCTATCACATGGGGGAAGGTAAGCATAGCATAGGAAATGAAGGACCGAAGAACTTACACGTACAACCCATGGACATGAACTAAAAGGGGGGCAATTGTTGGAAGAAAGGTGGAGGGAGGGAAAGGGAAAGGAACTGGGACAACTGTAATATCATAATCAACAAAATATACTTAAAATGTACTTTTAAAAAAGTTCCATCAAGGAACAGTGTGTGCACTAGATAGCAGCAATAGCCGTTGTGCTATACCAATCAGAGACTTTTTTAAAGAGTGGCAGCTGGGCAAGGAACCCACAACACCTGTCCTCAAAAAATTATGTGCCAACCCCCAAAGGGGCTCAAGTAGCTCATCTCTGTCCAAACACTTTGACACCCGCTGCTGAAAGAGAGAAGGTATGGAGGGAAAAGACAATATTTACCATCTTCTCAGTTCCATTTCTTTCCAGCCCAAAATATCAACCTTGTTAGGCACTTCAGGGTTCTTTTTTTTTTTTCAGTTATAGTAGACATATAATATTATATTAGTTTCAGGTGTACAATATAGTGATTAGACATTTACATAACTTACAAAGTAAACACCCCACTTAGTCTACTACCCATCTGACAGCATACATAGTTATTACAATATTACTGACTATATTTCCTATTTTGTATTTTATTTATATTTTATTTCTTATTATATTTTATTGTTTATTCTATTACACTTCCCCCTTTACCTGCCTCTACCCACCACCCCCTCTCCCTCAAGCAATCCTCAAATGGCTGTCCGAGTCCAAGGGTCATGCATACATGTTCTTTACATCCCCATGATTGTTTTGATAACTGAAAATTTGTACATCTTAATCCCTTCACCTTTTTCACCCATCTCCTCAACCCACCTCCCAACTGGCAGCTATCAGTCTGTTCTCTGTATCTATGGGTTTGTTGATTGCAGCATTATTTACAATAGCCAGGAAGGAAGAAATCTAAGCTTCTATTGATAGACAAATGGATGAAGAAGATATGGTACATATATAAATGGGATATTACTCAGCCATAAAAAGAATAAAATCTTGCCATTTGTAACAACATGAATGGATTTTTAGGGTATTATGCTAAACGAAATAAGTCAGACAGAGGACAAATACTATGTGATTTCACTTATAGGTGAAATCTAAAAAACAAAACATCAGTTTCTTTAATCTCCAGCTATATCCCCCAGTTGCACACACAATCTTGGCTCCATAAGAAATACACTGGCACTTGACCCTGAATCTCTGAGCCTCCTTTTCCTAGTCTGTAGAATGAGGGTAACAATATTCACTTCAAAGCATTTCTGTGAGAATTCTTAAAAATCATATATGCTAAGGGTTTAGCACAGTGCCTGACATATACTAAGTGCTCAAAAAGCATGCTTTCTGTGTGTGTGGTGGCCCCAGATCTCCAGTCCAAGGGGCTGGGATCAAGGAGTGGGGTGTGAGTATATGGACCACCAACAGGGAGATATTCTCTGCATCTTGTACTTATTAAACCATAAGATTGTGAAAGGCAGAAATCAGCACCAGTTTTACCTTTATATTTTCCACAGAGCCTGACCCTGTGCTCAACACATAGTATGGTGTCATTTTGATCATGGCCTTTTCAGTAGTTTAGAGAACAGAATACCACTGTACTGTTGGGAGATTCCAATTCTAACCCCAGAACTGCTAATAACATGCAGTGTGACTCTCAGAAAAGCACTATTTTCAGAGAGACACTGTTGAGTGCCTGCTATGTGGAGGGTATGGAAACTGCAGGAGGTACATTTAAGACAGATGTGGTCCTTGCCTCTGTGGAACTCTAATGAAGTAGATAAACTTTACACAGTGAGCACGTGGTTAGTTAGTTACAACTGTGATAAGAACTATGAGAGTATATGCAGTGAGACGTATGGGTGTTTGGAGAGGTGATTCAGGGAAGAGTTTTCTTAGAAATTTACATTTCAGCAGGGATCTGAAGGATGAATTAGAATTAGAGAGGTGTCACAGAGGAGAGTGGGAGGGAATGCTGCAGATGTGTGCGGGCAGCTCAGGAAGGAAAGGAGCACCGTGTGCTGTAGGACTATAAAAGGCCAATGTGGCTGAACTTAGGAAACAAAGGAGAACGAAATGATTCAGGAGCAGTAGGCAAGGGGCCAGACCAAGTAGCAGCATTTGGGCCTTCCATCTAAGAGCAATGGAGAGCAGTGGTGTTCCAACAGGGGCCACGGTGAGAATGAATCATCCTGTGATTAGGAAATAAGGAGTGCATTGTCTGTAGAGAATTGAAAGACAATAGTAAAACTAAAGAGTAAACAGTAAAACTAAAAATTTATTTTCCCCATGCACTGCCAGTTCTTCTAACTATTTCAGTCAGTAATGTGCTAGTAAATATTTAAGAACTGGTTTTCTGGAGAAATTTTATATGTACACACCATATATGTACACATATATATGTATATTATGTTATTGATATACTGGATGTGTAGCACAATTTACAAATAATGATAAAATATCTTTTGTAGCAAATTCCATATAGTTGATGGATTGTCATGGAATCCTTGTGCTGATTTTTGCTAAAGGCTTGTATCTGTATCCAACTGATGCTTGTAATTTAACCATGATTTCACAAATGGAATTGCATCTCAATCTGCTCTTTTCTTAGTAAACTTGTCATTCAATCTATGTGATCAGTATGCAGTATTAACTTTTTCTCTATCACTTTCCTAAGTTTAGAGACAATCAGCAAAACAACGAATCAAGCCCTGATTCATAACGTTTGTCAGTTTTCATGGTATAAATCAGGATTCCTCAACATCCTCAACATCTGGGGCTGTTAGGAACTGGGCTGCACAGCAGGAGGTGAACTTGATTGTTATGCACTTGAATCGTCCCAAGACCATTCCCCCCACCCCATCAGTGGAAAAGTTGTCTTCCACGAAATCAGTCTGGTGCCAAAAAGGTTGGGGACTGCTGGAAAATAATCCCACGTTAGTCCATTGCAATTCACCAATGGGACCTCACTGAATATGAGTTATGAAGACACAGTAGCACAGCATCATATGTACTGCTGAGGATGGAAAGAAGTGTACATATTTGATAGACATTTAGCAAATACAATGTTGGTGATTTGTCAGAAGCCAAGAGTAAACCCATCAATAACACAGGGAGGAGGGAAAAGAAGTGAAAGCGTGCATTCCTTTTTGGATGAGTTCCATTAGAGGTGGCCGTGTGACACAACCAGGTGGAGAGGCTGAACAGGAAGCTAGATAAATGGGTCTGGAAGTCAGAGAAGTAAGGATCAGAATTATAAATTTGGGGTATATTAATTAAAATGTTTACAATGGATTAAATCATGCAGGGAAAAGTGGGGGCATGAAAGAAATGGCTGAGACCTTTAAAATATGTCATTTGGAGGTTGTCAAGAAGTGGATAAGTAAGAGATGGGAGAGCAGGAGAGCAGAGTATTATCACCAAAAGAAGTACATGTGTTAAGGAGGAAGAATTAATTTTGCTGAGAGTTCAAAATGAGGAAGGAGAGTGTTGGATTTAGTGAAAGTGGGTGTTATTGAAGGCAGTTTCGGCTGAGTGTGGAAACCAAGAAGTGAATGGGAGGTGGGAGACTAGAAGAATGGGGGCAGGCAGCTGAGTACCGTAAGGTTTGGGACTGATTGAATGCTGATGATACTAAAGATTCAGTCAAGAGGTAGAGGCTGATGATAGAATGGGCTCAGTGATACTGGAAAAAACCTGGGGTAGGTAGTCAGAATGTGTGCTTTAAGGAGTAGGTTGGTAGGTTTGGCGGTGGAGAATGGATACTATTTCTTTTTCTTGCGGCAGGAGACAAAGTAATCTGAGAATAGGGGTTATGGGGGACAGAGTGGCAATCTCGTTGGGAGTGGATGTTTGGGGCAAAGTGATTATTAGTGAATGAAGATGGATGGCAGATCTCGCCACAGCAGGATTCGTGGGTCAGCAGAATGAAGACCCTGGGCCCTGGGTGAGGATTTGCTAAAAACAAAAACAAAAGCGGCAGGGCCTTGGATTGAAAAACTAAGTTCAGTTCTGTTCCGAGAGGGAAAAAGTCGAGACAAGCTTTTAGAATAACTCATCCCAGAAAGGAAATCTGGAATTCTGTTGGTTCCGATCCAGTTCCTTTTCCTGCAGGAGGGCTGCAGTCCCTCCGTCAAGAGCAGCCGAAGACAACACTAGAAGTGCAGGCAAGCAGAAAAAGGACCTGCGACAGCGGACAAACGGGAGAAGGGACAGGCCTCTAGCAGCCCGCTCCCGCAGCCCACCTCTCCGAGCCGGGTTGGAACATCGCCTTCCCGCCCCGGCTCCGCCCAGACTCCACTTCAAAACTCCGCTTCCTCCTCTCCCGCAGCAGTCTAGCCCTGCTAGCCTGACGTCCCTCGCGCATCAGCCAATGGGCTGAAAAGTAACCCGCTGCAGTAGGAAAGTGACGGCAGAATTAGCCAAAGGCCTAAAGGAGGGGGCGGGCCAAGGCGGGAGCGTTAGAGTGAGCTGCTGCACGCGTGGGGAGTGGCGGGAGGTGCGGGTGGCTGGCTGCGTGGGGCGCGGAGGGGGGCGCGGCGAAACGGCCCCTCCCCCTGCCCAGTTCTAGTAGGGCGACGAGAGCTGCTGGAGTTTCCGCGCCCGGGAGGGAGATGCAGCCGTCGCCCTGGCTGCTTGCAGGTAACGTGCGGGGAGGGTCCTGCAGGGTCGAGTGGGGCCGAGCACGCCTCTGGACGAGCAGAGTTGGGGGCGGAGTAGACGCCATGTGCCTGCTACTGCTACGCCCCAAGCTTGGTGGGCCGTTCCGGACCCGCGGCGACGCTGCTGGACGATTTGGCTTCAGGACCACAATTGCGGCCGGGGCTTGGGGGACGCGGGCCCTGGGCGCCCTGATGAAAACACACAGGAGCGTGCTTGCTCCCCCTGCCCGCATCCCGGGTATCTGCTCCTGCGCTCCCTTCGCCTGTCGTCGTGGTTCCCCAGCCTGTTACAACTGCGCAAGCCCTCCAGCCAGCCCAGGGTGTACCGGGCGCCTGCGTCACCTGGCCTCCGTGCTCCTGGCTGCCAGCTGGCCATGGCGCCCGCGATGGCTGGGTGCCGCCTGGCCACTTGGATGTGAGCCTTGGATTAAAGGTGGCTCCCGGGCAGCGCAGTGACAGCTACTACAAGCTGGCTGCGTAGCACAGCTGCAGAGAGCCACGTGCCACCGGCCGGGAGCCACCCAGCCGCCTCTTCTCTGCACTGGCTTGGAGTTTGGGGAAGCCGAGCAGGTGGCACAGCAAAGAAGGGAGGGAAGCTGCTACGAGAAGGGGAGCCAGCCAGAGTGGAGAAAATGCTGACTGCAGGAACTGAGCAGACTAGGTTCTGAGATGGCCCTGCAGGAGAAGAGGAGGCAGGGGATCATTCTGAAACTGACTCAACTGTCCTGTTCACTCCCCAGGAGTCCAGCCCTGGCCCAGCAGAGCATCTCAGATGTTAGGGTCTGCATTGTGCTTTGCATACATCTCTGCTGTTCCCTTAGTACCAAAATGACTAGTCTTCATAACAGACAATCTGAGGTGACAAATGAAACTCCACAATTAATTTAAGAAGCACAATTTATTTTCTGATTCACTATTCTTCCAGTGGGGCTATTTGGACCTCATGACAACATTTTGTGAAATAATATTCAAACATTTGGGCCTAAGGCAGATTACATCGAGATCATCTATTATGTTCACAGCTCTATTGTGCATTTAAAACTGGAATAAAATGTTTGTTTTCTTCCACATTAACTTTCTAAATCAAAGAACACTTGATTCCCTCCTTGTTAAGTCATGGTATCTTTCTAACTATTCAGCCTTGTTTAGTTATTTTAAGTAGTAGGACTAATTTCTTTAGCTGAAATGTAGACAACAGTAGTTGAGGCCTGCGAGGTGACCTGTATTGTGTTTGCAGCTGTAATTTAGAGTTGACCAATAGTTTATCTTTTCACTGGAAAAGAAAAGGGGCGGGGGCTGCAGGTAGTAGCTGGAATTCCCCCCAGCACTTGCAGAGAGCATGAGTTACATCATCAGGTGGAGAACTCAGTGAGAATTGCAGAGCCTTTCATCTCTGGATTGCAATTTTGGAAAGGACGTTGTTACCATCGGACGATATGTCCTGTGGGCTGTTGGCTCTATCTCCATGTTTACTCAGAAGCCTGTCAAAAAGATGCCTGTAACCTCAAAGGGCCTGTTTGGCTGACTCCTTATTGATTCCATACTCTAGGGATATTCCCTTGGAGACCTTAAAACAAGTGCATTCAAACTGCCTTCCCAATCAAGGGACCTGGGATTCTCCTCTTTCCCAGCAGGAAAGAAATGGGGCAGGTCTCTTAATAGGAAAGACAAAAGAGCCTTGGTATCAATAAACCAAATACTAAACGGGATGTCTTTTGTTTCAAAAGAAAATAGTCTGCCTGTGCTTTCACCCTCCTTGGAGAAGGTACTCACAATAAAAAGTTAACTACCCCTGGGCATTTATTAAGGACAGTGTTTCTAAACACTTTATGTGGGTGTCCTGTTTAACTCTCTTTACAATCATGTGAAGTCAGCACAGTTATCACTACCACTTTAGAGATCAGGAAACTGAGGCCCAGAGAGGTTAAGTCATGTGTCCAAAGTTACCCAGGATTGAAACCCAAGCAGTTTGACACAAACATGGTTCTGATAAATCCAAAGAAAGTACCTATTAAGGGTGTGGTGGGAATGGGGACAGGTAATATGTGATTTGGGGAGGTAGTTTAGTATTTGTTTGGATGAATTCCAAGACAGGAAGCGCTCTCATTGCTGGGGAGTTGTGCTTTGCAGAGTAGTGCAGGAAGTGGACTTGGAGAGAGTAAGTGACATGCACAAGGCCACAGAACTAAGTGGCAAGGCTAAGACAAGGAAATTTCTGGCTTTAATATTTTGCCTGTTTGAAAAAAAGTTAAAAGTAAATGTATATTTGTAACTTGTCTCTTTCACAGATGTTGAAGGTCATATCCTTACCTAGAATAACTTCTCTCCTTCTTCAGATAAAGCTCAGCCCATTCTGGAATAAGATATTGTCCCAAACCAGTCAGTACAACATTCTCTCCTCCCTCTCCCTGCTGTCTGTGTATGAACCATTGACTTGGCCATCAAACATGTGCCCTGCCTCATTATCTCTATTAAACTCTTCTCTCAGATTTTCATCTGTCTGTCATGAGTGTCCTGAGTTCTCAAAATTGCTGTCATGTTTCGTCCTCCTCCCCCTTCCCCTCCACATACAATGTGCTAAGACTGAATGATGAATATTTCTTGATTTTTCTTGATTGGATGCAGTAAGATGGTAACCTTTTTTAAAAAGAAAACTGTGTAAACTGGTTCCAGGACTGTAAAAAGTGATTTCCATTATGGCATGGGGTTGATAAATATAAGAGTTCATTAAATCAGTGTTTCTCAAGGATAATCCAGCATCAGAAACCCAATGGTTTCCAGTTCGGTAGGCTACAGTTGGGCCCAGGAGAATCTGTATGTGTCCCAGGTGACTTTTTTGCCCACTAGAGTTAGAAAACCACAAGTTAAAGTTTTTAAAGAGTGTATCCTCTAAAATCGCAGCACAAATGACTGTGTAACTCTTATTCACTCAAGGTGAATATGTCCACTGCAGAAACATTCCTACCAATGCAGTAATGAATGATCATATCATGCTATTTTTTCTTTTTCTTTTTTATTACAATTTTTTATTGTTTTTCAAGTATAGTTTTCTGCCTTTTCTCCCCATTCTTCCCCACCACCCCATCACTCCCCACCTCCCTCCCATTTCCACCCCCACCCCGTTTGTCCATATGTCCTTTATAATTGTTCCTGTAAACCCTTCACCCTTTTCCCCCTTTGTCCCCTCCCCCTCCCCTCTGATCACTGTCAGCCTCTTCTCAATTTCAATGTATTTGGCTATACTTTGCTTACTTGTTCGTTTTGTTGATTAGGTTCCTGTTAATGCCAGGTGATGAAAGACAGATACCATGTGATCTCACCATTAACAGGAATATCATGCTATTTTTCTTGCAGATTTCTAACCAGCACAATGCTAGAGCCGGAGGCTGACAGCCTGCAGTTTTCAGAATGGCCGATTTGGAGGCCGATTTGGATCACATCATTCCATCTTCTGTTCTTCCTCCTTTCAGGGCTAAGTTAGTAGTGGGATTTGTTTCCCTCGTATGTTTTGCACGTAGCTATGATGGAGATTTTGTCTTTGATGACTCTGAAGCTATTGTTAACAATAAGGTTTGTATCTTAATTCCTTTCTGATAAACTTATGTTAACCACTTGCTTACATCTCAGTAATAATCTAAATTTATATTGAATTGTTTTCTATTAAACTGGGGTTAAGCATTTGCATGGGCCCCAACTGTACTCTGGATTTCCCATCTCTTTTACATAGTGTCTCCTTGACATAGGACCCCTTTTAAGGCCAGCAGCCGGATCTCCAACCCCTGCCTGTATACCCCAATGTGATGTGAGGCTGCAAGCCACACATGTATCAGAGAAACCATTATTCTAAGATTTAAAGGCAAGGGGTTGCAGGACATTGCAAACTAAGTTAGGTTTTGTGACAGATCTCCACAACTGTTCCAGAAAAAAAGAAAATCATACATTTGCTGCAGTGATGGCTGAGTCTGGTCACCCATGGAAAGGTTCAGCCTCAGCACCAGGCTGCGTGCTGGCTTCTTTGTCCTTCACTGATAGCATCAGGAGAGCCTACCGATAGCCACTGGAGGACCGAGAGTGATGCAATTCCTGCTCATTTTGTGTTGGAGATCCAAATTTGCTGAATCTGCAAAATTTCAGCCACTTTTGTTTGCCAGGGGGGTGCTCCATCATTTCAGGAACAATATACTCCATCAATCTCTTAACTAGAGATAGAGGAGAAGAAATAAATTTGTGGGGAGGGAAGAAAAAGATTTAAGCAAGCCTAGAGAAAATCAGAACAAGAAAGTTGGAGGCAGGGAGGGCCCAGAAGAGAAAGACTGTGGAAATGGTTGGAGTCCTATGACATCTAGTTACTCAGGAGATATGTTATGTGTATGCCTTAACCAATGAAGGCAGTTTGAAGGAATATACTACTTTCTCTCTCTAGCAGATGCAATTGTAGCAACTCTTTGTCACACTGTTGCTGGATACTGTTGAATTTTTGAAGTCATTGTTTCTACCAAATGAGGAAAAAGTCATTTTCACATTGACAATACCGAAAAAGAATTGTCGATATAACAAACACTTTTTTCTGTGGGGGGTCAGTGGAGAATGACTATTTTGCAGTATTTCATTTGTAATGCATTGCAACTGATTTTCTATATTCCGAGGGTACAAACTACAGCATTGTTGATGCTTCTTTTTAATTTAAGTTCTTCATTTGTAATTTTCCTCAAGTTCACCCAGCAGTTATTGCAGACGTTTCTGTTTCAGTTCTTTTTAAAACTATACTTAAAAAGAAGTATGTTTGTAGATCTAAGCAACTCTGTCACATTCATGGCTTGATAGTTACAGAATTGCTTTCCTCACAGAGATTCAAGGATAAGACTTTACTGTTAAAATTCTTATTTTATTGAGAGTTTCTTGACTCTTCCACTTTTAGTAAGTGGAAGATTTATAAAGTTAACTCAGAACCTATGTAGAGGAACTTTGATAAGCAGGGCGAGGGACAGCTTGAGCTCTCTTGTATGTGGGGTGCCCTGGTGTGTGGGTATAATTCCCTCTCCTTCTGTGTGGGGTAAGGCAGATGAAGCCATGTTATGGTGCTTCTGCACATTGTCTTGGCAGTGTTTCCCAGAGCATCACACTGTGCCCCTTTGTTAACTTGCTAGCCCTCCCTTTCTTTCCTGTTAAATGAAAGGCACTCCATTCATTGGCACTGTGCCTATAGTAATGTGAAACAAGCTGTTACTGGGTTTTATTGGTGTTAAAGACTGTTTTCCAGATGTGTCCTTGTAGTGTCAAGTTGCTCTCTTTCATTGAGATGATGATTTTGAGACACGGAGTTAGCAAAAATTTCAGACGTACCACGTCTTTCCCATAAATCATTATGAGGAAAAATTGACCTTTCTGTAGTGTGCCGTGCTCTGCTTAGGCTATACCTAATCAAATATTTAGAGCTTCCTTGGTGTTTGTTTTCTGCTTACATAGAAGAAAAGATCCTCTACCCACCCACTTCACAACTGCATAGGTACTTCTAGGACAACTCAAAAGAAGATGGACTTAAATTTTTAACTGAGTTGAACTCAGTTAGTGGGTGGATTATGGGACCTTCAGGAAATATCTAACCAATTCATAGAAGGTGTCAGTGTGTTCAAGCCCTCTGAAGCTGATACCCAGTGGAAGAGAAATATACCCTCCAAGTGGGTATCAGGTGGCCAACTTTGTATCTTTTGCCTCTTCAAGCCTTTCCTTTTGAGTTAGCAAGCACTTCAGTAGCTAGGACTCACGGAACTCCACTGCGTGTCATGGACACTGGTTGCTCCCTTGGACTAGCTGTGATCTGACACACTTCTGTTTGGGTCTTTCCCCGCCATCTGCAAAAACTGTCCAGTTTAGATGCAGACACAGATATAGGCTCTCCTATCAGGTGCACCACCTGTTGGAATGAAGAGCTAGTCATGCAAAGAGGTTGGATCTGGAGGCAGAGGGGCAGCCTCAGCAAGATGTCTGATGGTGTGATTTGTGGGTGTGCTTCTGGCTGCACAGCACTGAACCCGGTTTTCTAAACCACCTGGGGGTCAGTGAGCCTTTCACTCTTCTTTAAAACATTCCTTTTTTTTAAGCTAATCAGAGTCAATTTTGCTTACTGCAGCAGAGTCTGCACTGATATACCTTGTGGTGCTTGGTATATTATAATTTCTAGTCCCTAAAATATTCTTGTTTAATTATGCTTTAAAGAGAAAAAATATTGTTTTGTTACTCCACAGTAACCTGTCTGCCTTTGTTGTGGTTAGACACAGTTTAAACAATCTAGTTTCATATTTAAATGTAAAAAAATGCTTCTTTAAGCATCTGTAGTACAATACCAAATTAAATTACCTTAGTATTGATAGTAAGATAGGTAATGTTTTTTTTAAACTTAGTGATCTTTATCTTTAAAAATTGTTTTTTTCTCTAGTATTACTATCTGCTTAGCTCATGCTCAAAAATGGAAAACTTAAAAACATTTATCCGCTCATGTTTTAACTGAGATACTTTTATAAATTGCCTTACGTATTAGATAGGAGAGAGGGTAATAGTGATCTTAGCTATACGGTCCATTCATTCATTCAGCATAGATTAAGCACCTTCTATGTACTCCCAGCAAACATAGGTATATCTGGGCCTTGTGGAGCCCTAGGCCAGTGGAGCAGACAGATAATAGTTGTATGAGTGTAACTATATGAATACAAGTCACCAATGTGCCAGGCACTCTGAGGATAGGTGCAAGATGTCCCAAGACCCATGGAAGGGAAGTTGCATCAGCTCAAGAAGGTCATAGCTCCGTGGCTGAGATACCAATGGTGAGAGGAACTGAGTTGTGAAGACTTCAGGGGTGACTATCTGGGTGGAAACCTGACCATGCAAAACCTGTGGGATGGATGGTAGCAAGAGCTGTGTGGGGACCGATGAAGGCCTTTACCAGGATCACTGAGTCCAAGAGATGAACCTGCGGAGTTCGGTGGGAGCCACAGTGCCCCTCGGACTGTGGCATCCATGTCAAGACATCAGCTTTATCCTGGAAAGGGAGGGATCGGTTGCATTGTTTTAAGCAGGAGTGGGTGGAGTGACTTGATTTGTATTTTAGAAAGATCAATGTGGAGAACATGTCAGAGGGTTCAGTAGCCCCTCTAGGAGGCCTGCCTACATCCTAGATGAGTGATGATGGTTTCTTGGCCCAGGATCGTTGGGAGAGTTGAAGAGAAGTATGAGGAACTTTAAAGAAGAGGACTTGGTTAACTCTGGGGTAAGGAGCCATGGCTCCTTTGTCCAGAATGTCCTCTGGTTGTGTTCCCACAGGACCTCCAGCCAGAAACGCCCCTTGGAGACCTGTGGTATCATGACTTCTGGGGCAGTAGGCTGAGCAGCAATACCAGCCACAAGTCCTACCGACCTCTCACCGTCCTGACTTTCAGGTGAGGTATGACTGCGGGCTGCACTGGAGGGTCACCCAAAGCTTGTGCATTATAATGTACCAGGTTGTATGTGACTAAGTTCACAGGGTCTGTGAGTCCATCTGTGGTTCCTAGAGTCTCCAACAAGTAGGGGTATTGGATAACCCCAACTATTAGGAGTTAGGTCACAGGAAGATGGAGAGAACATGTGTGAGGACATTTTATTGCAGGGCTTGCTTTGGCAGGAAAGATGCTAAAAGTGGAACAATACAGGGAAAATTAGCATGACCCTTACTCAAATTGGTGAAGTGCTCTATTTTGCACAATTCTTGGAGGTTGGACCCTTCATTGGTTAATAACTAGGAAATAATATGAGTCAAGGTAGTGTGTGGCATCAAATGAAATTGTCATTTTTTTTCACTATAAAATAAGGTATAAATCTTCCTATTGTCAATAGGCAAAACCAAGATGAGATTAAAAACAATCTAATTCTCCTCCCCACCCCACCATTAATCAGGGAGCTGTTTGCATTAAATAGATTTATTCACCACAAAAAAGTTTCCATTCATAGGTGTTTCTTGTATGCATTAAATACTTGTGCCTAAATCTCTCAAAGAAGCATGGGAATGATGAATTGGAACCACTGGTAATTGAAAAGCAGTCAGAAATAAGAATCCCTGACCATGAGAAAGTAGTTCATTATTCAGGAGACTGGTAGACAAACTATAAAGTACTTTTTTTTAGGGGAGGGATAAGCAAGTTACATGACTATCTTATATCCAGGTCCCTCTGGAATAGTCACAAGTAATATGTGATATATATTTTTTGGCATGTAGTCTTGTTGGTTTTGCCCTCAAAAATTGGTCTAGCTCTGCCACCAAGTTTTCTGTCCCACTCCACTGAGATCACCTTATTATCCATTTACCCCTATGCAGTTAACTATGTCCCTGCCTTCTCTTCACTCTTCTTAGCTTGATGGCATTATTTATCTTGGTTTTATTTTACCAAAGTTGCACAGTCTTTGCTCCTCTTAATATTTTAATTACCAGCCTTTTCCTTGAGACGGTTTGCATTTATTTCACATGGTTCTGCACCCCTGGTATGAGCACCCTTCATTTGCTACAGGATTAACTACTATTTGTCCGGAGGCTTCCACCCCATGAGTTTCCACATGGTCAACATTCTTCTGCACAGTGGCATCTCTGTCCTCATGGTGGATGTCTTCTCGGTGCTGTTTGGCGGCCTGCAGTACAGCAGTAAAGGCCGGAGGTTGAACCTGGCCCCCCGATCATCCCTACTGGCTGCACTGCTCTTTGCAGTGCATCCGGTACACACTGAGTGTGTAAGTATTACGCAGGTCTGCTCGTGGCATCTGTATGTAGTTCTGTAAGGTCGAGAAGCCGTCTGTATGTCAGTTTGGTTCCTAAAACAGGCTTCCTTTAAATCCTCCTAGAGCTGTAGTCAGTACCTCGTATACATGGCTATGCCTTGTCAGGTGTTTGAAACCATTGTATGTAGGTCCAATAGAATTCTTTTGTGGAAAAATGCAGAGTTCTGTACCAATGAAGATTTTATAATGATGGTATAGTATGACCTCTGGTGATAATGGGTTGGCCAAGAAGTTCACTTGGTTTTTCTCTGTAAGATAGATCTAGTAGCTCTTAGTTGTCTTTAGCTTTATTCAAAACAATTTTGTTAGATTGTATTATGACAGCTGTCATATCAGCATGCATTTTAAAAAAACTTATCAAACTTGGTGAATTTTTGTGTAGCCATTTTAATATTAAAGATGGAAGAAAATATGCAACATTTTTGACATATTATGCTTTATTATTTCAAGCATGGTAAAAATGCAACAAAAACAAAAAAGATTTATGTAGTTTATGGAGAAGGTGCTATGACTGATTGAATGTATCAAAAGTGGTTTGCGAAGTTTCGTGCTGGAGATTTCTCAATGGGCGATGCTCCACAGTCGGGTCGACCGACTGTGATCAAATTGAGACATTAACTAAGAACAATCAGTGTTACACCACATGGGAGATAGCCGACATACTACTAAGAAAATATCCAAATCAATAAAGTTATTGGTGAAAATGAAAAATGTGTCGTTTATTTTATGGAAAAAACTAAACAAACTTTTTGGCCAACCTGTACTCTCTGTTTTGCTTATATGATCACCCTGTAAAGGTACAAATGTTGAATGTTGCCTTGGCTTTGGGGTCTACAAACCAGACGTTAAGATTAACTTTCTTCTGTGAAGGGTTTGATGTTCAATTTTCCTGTGTTAGCTGAGAGATTTATAAGTTGCAAAATACTTTCTCTTGCTATCATGATTGTCACAGAAATTCTGTGGCAGCATAACAATTTTACTTTACTGAAGAAGAAATGGTCTGGGAGGACAAATAAAGGACTTATTCAAGGTGAGTTGTGTAGCTGGCGGATGTAGGAATAGGACTTAAAATCTGACTGTCTGAGGTCCATGCAGAGGTGATGCCAGCCTACTTTGAGTTGAACTGGAGTGTGGGTCCCTAAGTCCAACTGTGGAATTACTCAGGAATTCTCCCCACCTCCCTTCTCCTCCTCTTTGCCCTGTGTTATTCTCTTCCACTTGACAGACTCAGCCCAGGTGGATTGGCAGCTCCTGACAGGAGCCTAACTTGCTGTCCTGTGGGCCATGCCTTTATTCCACTGAGCTGCTGCTGAATATAGTTGATACAAACTGTGTGGGATTTTCAGGAATCACGCTACCCCCACCTCCATGGGAACCCTTTGAAAATGTAAATCACCATGTTTGCTGAGGTAAAAGATTGATCTTACGTATTCATTCTGTGAGTGAGAAGTACCTAGTATAAAATACTACATGTACTTTATTACTTCTCCACAAGAAGTATGTGCATGTCATATGTATTTAAATACTTACACATTAACTAATTGTATTAAGCATCCTGAAATTGAGTTTCAACATATTGAGCAGAATTCTTGCCTTTAGCATCTCATTTATTAATTTTATTAAACCACCTGTTCTTTGATATTAAGAGAATTATGTAATTGTTCTCCAAGTGTTTTTCTAATCTTATTGCTAAGCCATAAAAAAATTCTCGTAGTTTTTTACTTCAGCAAATTCAGAGGACTTAAGGTATTGGCAAGCTAGGAACTGCTATATGCTGTATGTATGTGTATGTGTGAGAGATTAAATTAGAATTTGTTTCTGTAAGTTACTTTATAGTCTAAATATTTGTTGGGACTCAGAAATAGTATACACATTGATCAGAAATAAGGGAATTTCTGGTAAAATACTGATTTACAGTTTTGGTCCTTATCTAATTTTGTGTGATCTTAAAAACTAAATGAAATTTTTGAATTATTAACCAAAGAAATTTTTCTAGAATTCTGATTTTAAATACTGAAAAGTTAGTTTATAGAAAAATTGGAAATGCCGGCACGTATAACTGGATATGCACATGCACACATCCCCAGGCATATGCAATCTGGGAACATGTTACCACCAAAGTTCAACATTTGAGATATTTAAAAATAAGCCAGAAGAAATCTAGCTATATAGGAGAAAAGGGGGTATCTGAAAAAATTTCTCAATCTTTCCCACCTCTCTAATCCATGAACACCATTCAAACTCATATTGCAAGGGAAAGTTATGGATCATTAAAGATTAGTATTCCTCAGACAGATAATTTGTATATTCACCTTCCATTGTTTTTGACAAATAGTCGGTATTTGGTTTTATCTTATCTACCCCTCCCTGTTATTTCCTACTCTACGTTTTTAAGTGTATTTTATTGAATTTGCCCTTACAGTTGTCCCATTTTTTTCTCCCCTTTATTCCTGTCCACCCTGAACCACCTCTTCCAGCAGCATTCCCCCGCCCTTAGTTCAAGTCCCTGGGTTGTACATATAAGTTCTTTGGCTTCTCCATTTCCAATACTTTTCTTAACCTCCTCACCCCACTGCTCCCATCTATTTTGTACCTACCATGTATGCTTCTTATTCCCCATATCTTTTCCCCCTTTCTTCCCCCCCCCCACTGATAACCCTCCATGTGATCTCCATTTCTCTGATTCTGTTCCTGTTATAGTTTTTTGCTTTTGTTTTTTGGTGGTTTTTTTTTTTTTTTTTTTAGGTTCAGTTGTTGATATTGTGAGTTTGTTGTCATTTTACTATGCATAGTTTTGATCATCTTCTTTTTCTTAGGTAAGTCCTTTTAATGTTCCATATAATAAGGGCTTGGTGATGATGAACTCCTTTAACTTGACTTTATCTGGAAAGCACTTTAGCTGCCCTTCCATTCTAAATGATAGCTTTGCTGGATAGAGCAATCTTGGATGTAGATCTTTGATTTTCATGACTTGGAATACCTCTTTCCAGCCCCTTCTTGCCTGTAAGTTCTCTTTGGAGAAATCAGCTGACAGTCTGATGGGAACTCCTTTGTAGGTAACTATCTTTTTTCTCTTTCTACATCCAAGATTCTCTCCTTATGTTTAATCTTGGCTAATATAATTATGATAAGCCTTGGTGTGTTCCTCCTTGGGTCCAACTTTTTTGGGTCCAGCTTTTTGGGACTCTCTGAGCTTCCTGGACTTCCTGGAAGTCTATTTTTTTTTCCAGATTGGGGAAGTTCTCCTTCATTATTTGTTCAAATAACTTTTCAAATTCTTACTCTTACTTTTCTTCTGGCACCCCTATGATTCAGATGTTGGAATGTTTAAAATTGTTCCAGAGGTTCCTAAGCCTCTCCTCATTTTTTGAATTCTCGTTTCTTTATTCTGTTCTTGTTGAATGTTTATTTCTTCCTTCTCTTCCAAATCGTTGATTTGAGTTCTGGTTTCCTTCCGTTCACTGCTGGTTCCTTGTACATTTAGCTTTATTTCACTTTGCATAGCCTTCACTTTTCCTCTGTTTTGCAACTGTACTCAACCATTTCTGTGAGCATCCTGATTACGAGTATATTGAACTCTGCATCTGATAGGTTGGCTATCTCTTCATCACTTAGTTCTATTTTTGGAGCTTTGATCTGTTCTTTCATTTGGGCCATATTTTTTGTCTTGGCGCACCTGTTATGTTGTAAGAGGTGAAACCTTAGGTATTCACCAGGGTGGGGCAACCCACATCGCTGCATTGTAGTGCAGTCTGAATGGATGTTTCTTCTTTAACTCCTTGGTTGTCAGAATTCAATACAGTTTAGTTTTCTGGCAATTCTACCTACTTTTTGTTTTTAAATTAGTTGTTGTCTTTGTTTTGGTTGTGCAAGGAGGCAAAGTGTATTTACCTACGCCTCCATCTTGGCCAGAAATCCTCTACTGTGCATTTAACCCTGCTTTAAAAGTGAGCTAAAAGCAGGATCACCCAAAGAGCCAGATGAAAGGAGAGCTCCTTGGACTTTCCAGGCCAGGACCAGCCTTGCACTGTTGCCCCAGCCAGGATGTCTTATAACAGCCCTGGGCAGAGCATCCCCACCACCCACCCCAACTGAACGTGGATCTGGGATGAGGATTGAGGATTTGGGAATAATTGTGCTGCTTCTGCTTACATTTATTAAGGGAAAGCAGTAGCACTGTAGACCTTTACAGATTTAGTAATATAAATTTCTTTACATTAACATTTATGTGTTTTGTGTGTTTATATTAACATTGGGAATGTTTTCAGTCATTACAAATAAGAACCTACATTTTACAGTCTTTATAGTGACCAGCCATCCACTTTGCTTAAGACTAAGGGCGTTATGGGACACAGGACTTTCCATTTTAAAACAAGGACAGTCCTAGGCAAATTGACATGAGTCAGTCACACCCTGAAGACTTCCCACCTCATGGTCCCCAGTTGGTAGTGAAATAATAGTAATCTGTCTTATTTGCTTCCTAATTTGTATAAATGTCTCATTTTCAACTTTGCCACCCCAAATCACTCTGGGGTATTTGTAGCTGGGTAAAGCTTCTGACAGACCAGTGACCAGAAGAGAGTGGAGAGCTAAGAGGGGGTTGCCTAGGTGATGCAGACCCCGGCCAGCATTGTCCACGTCATTATGGATGAAATAAAACATTCACATGGACTACTGAGTCTGGTGGAGTAAAAAGGACAGCAATGGCTTTTCTCTCAAGGGGAGCAAAAGCCGAGGCCTCCATCATGTCAGGCCTTTTTTTTTGTTTTTGGTCTCATTACATGATGGTTCTCATTTACTATGCACAGGTTTGCTATAGGTGGTTTCCTTTTACAGTCAACAAAGGAGCCAATGTCCCTAATCACATCACAGAAGACAGATATTAGCAAATGAAAAGGGGAAAAGTGGTTGAGCCTGTTACACTGGTCCTTGCAAGGTTTAGCATGGATTTTGGGAAGCTACAATAAGCACTTGCTATCCCAATCCAGGGTGAGGGAGTTTTTGCAAAAGCAAGACTCAAAGTGGCTTAGGTATATTGCAAACCTGATTTCCCATGAGAGAACCTATCTGTGGGTGTGGGTCCTGTGCATCTCTGAGTGGGAGCTGGGCCCACACCACACAGAAGGGTCTCCTCACACCTAGGCCCTTGTCCTTTGGAAACCAGGAAGGAAAGAGTCCCTGTGGGCTCCCTAAAGACACAGTGCAACTCTGAGTTTTCCTTTTCCTCAACATATTGATGAAGATTTCAAGTTGCCTGAATTCAGGAACCTTAGGCCTCCTTAATCTGACCCTCTAATGAACCCAGAGCTTAATGCTGAAAGTGTTGGGTGGGGAAACATTCTCCCTGTCACCTTCTAATTCCTTCCTATGGCCCCTGCACGCTTGTTTCTAGTGGGGAAACAATGTGGTGGGTAGGAGGAAGTACACTGATTTTTCCAGAAAACTGTAGGGGAAGAAATTTTACTCTTAGGTTCTTTCAGCTAGTCTAATAATTAAATCAGCATGAGATAGATAAATAAGAGAAAGTAACCAAATTTAACTGCACACATATGTATAGGAACCCCACATACATGAAGGTTCAGACACAGACAGGGAAAATGAGGTATATGTGGCACCCTGAACCAAGGAACGATGTAAGATGCTTTGGGGGCATCAGAGGGGACGAGGGGAATTTGCAGGATGATAAGAATTGCAGATGTTCAGTAATTAGAAGTTTGCCCTGCCCTATAGATACGTCATAAAAAGGTACTTCTGGTAATAACTCATTATGGGCAAGGCCCCAATGTAGATTCTTTTAGATAGTTGAGGAGCAGAAGTATCTCCTGAGCCCACAGGGTCTCAGCTGCCTTCAGGTCAAACTAATCCACCAGCCAGAGTGGCACATCTTAGGGAAATTTGTTCTGAATGAGTTCAAAATCCTCTTACTCTTAATATAAGTGGTTTCAGGATATTCGTAAGAAAAAAAATAGTGTTTGTAAAGAACTTTGCTTGAAAATACATGTTATGCAAATATCATAAAAGAAGAAAATGTCCCCACATTCTTATGCCCATTTCCCAGTTAGATGTGGTGCCTTTTGCAATCTTTTCTATGAAATATCTTTAATTCCAAAAATTATTGTAAAAAATTTATTGTAAGGACTGAGTACTTTTTTTAGTTTAAGACATTTGCCATACTTTTTAAAACTTGTTTTTCTTTATGTCAGACAGTGCTTAATGCATGTTGCTTAAACTTGGTAGTATCTTCACCAGTTAGTCTAAGGAAGAATATTTGTTTTAAAATAAGTTTATGATATTTAAAGTTCATTTCACTATAAGTTTTTGTACCCAGATAGGTGGCTGACTGTTTTGGCCCCTATTCTTGTATTTATCCAAACCAGTTCCCTTCCCTTCTCTATTTTCAAGGAACCTTCTTCTCTGACCCCCTCATCCTTCACCCCGGGGTCCCCCGACCACCATGATATAAGGACCCCTTTGGATAAGTTTCTCTGGGTTGGCTTTACTTACTTTATTCTCCCTAAGGGTTGAGGATTCCAGGCCACACTCAGGCCCTGTGGATAGCCACAGCTCTCATTGTCCTGGCAGGAAGCCCACAGGACCAGCTGCTCCATCCCTCACTTACCAAGGTGATGTGGAGCCCATATTTGCCTCACCCTGAGCTTTTCCCACTCCTTTCCATTTCTTTCTCCTCCTTGAATTTATAGGAGCATCCTTCAGGACTCATACAGGGAACTAAGAGTAAGCCAGCACCTACTATGTGCTCTATTTGGTTTCATTGCATTCCTGATTTTAGTGTCCCTTATTGAGTGTTTTACAGGTCAGACTGTTCAAAAATTCTCATTGCATGTTCACTTCACCCATGAAACAAATACACTGTTGAACCCTCCGGCATACTGGGGTACTCATTTCAGACCGTTTGAGTCCTTGTTTGTCCTTAGCGTCCATCTTGGATGTGACTGACATTCACAGGTTGGATTCATCAGCTCTTTCAGACTTCTCAAGAGATTGAGGGATACCTTGGGATGCCATGTGCATCTGCATCAGGAGTTCATGATCAGGAGGTGTAATCACCCTCAGAGTTTCAAATCTAACCAGCGTAGTGGGAAAGTCCTAAAAAGCTGTCTGTTAGCTATTGCTTATACACACACTTGAGATTCATATGTTAATACATTTTCATATTCATGGTATATTTTCTTATTTCCATTTTTTAGAATAGCCTTTGTTCTGTATCTCATATATATACCATGTAAGAAAAGGTGAACCTACCAGCCATTGAAGTTATACCTAAGGAATCAGTAAAACTTTGATATATGTCACATCCAGGTGCTAGTTAGTAAAGAATGCCACATAAACTAGCCCAATACTCATGAGTGGAATTCTGCATCTCTCATTGCCACAAAACATTTGGAGAACAATTATTGGAGTAATTACACTGAAAGAAATAAAACACAAATTTCATATTGCTTTCTTTTTTTTTTTTAATTTTATTTTAATTGTTGTTCTTCATATTGCTTTCTTTCGATTGTCACTAATAGAAAGAAAGAAAGGACAATTGTCAGAATAAGAAAATGGGGGTAGGAATGGAGTAAATTTTATTGTGTTTTCCTCTTGTCGATCACTTTTGAAGCATTCTGCTTTCCAGATTAACCCACTTAACCAGTTTTGGTCTGAAGGGAAGAAAAGATAGCAGAGGCAGCATAGAGCAATTATCCCTGTGTTTTTCTATCTGCCCGATTACTTTTTTTTTTTAAAATCCTCATCCAAAGACATGCTTAGTGATTTTTAGAGAGAGAAGAAAGGACAGGGGTGGGAGGTGGGAAAGAGACATCAGTGTGTGAGAGAAACATCAATTGGTTGCCTTTCACAAGCACCCTGATCAGAGATGGCAACTGCAACCTAGGCATGTATCCTGACCAGGAATTGAACTGGTGACATTTTTGTTTACAGTATGACACTCCAATCAACTAAGCTAGACCAGCCAGGGCTCCGCCTGATGACTTATAATACCTATTTCACACCTTGCCTTTATATTTTCAATCAAATTTTCTTTTTTAAATATCATGCCCCTTAAGCTGATAACATTTTCCAATTGATAATCCACTTTGGGGACATCAGAAACCTAAGTCTCTGCAGCTCTTGGGGACAGAGTGCTAAATGACAGGGCTTTCACTGTACGGTGCATCGCTAGCTGTGTCCAGCCCACAGCATCGCCCCCAGTAGGTGCAGAGCTATCCACTTTCCTTTTAGAAACTGTTAAGTCCTCGACCAACACCAATAAAAAAAAACAAATGAAGGTAAGACCACAGGGATATGGCAGTTACACAGATTATTTTAATAGATGGCAGAGTTTAATAAGGTTTTTGTTTTCTATTTCTAAGGATTTTTTTTATATTTTCTAAGTATATTTGTTTCGAACATTTTTTAATATAAATCTTTTTTTCTTCCTTTTCTTTTAAGGTTGCTGGTGTTGTCGGCCGTGCAGACCTCCTGGGTGCCCTCTTCTTTCTGTTATCCTTCCTGGGCTACTGTAAAGCATTTAGAGAAAGTAAGCTTGATGTTTGTCTTCTTAATTGCGTGATGTGAAATGATCTTTTTATGTAAGTTTATCACTTTGATGGAACATGGGTCAAAAGGTATAAACTCTCTAGGTATCTCATTTAATTCCATTGCTTTCCTAATAATACAAAGTTTATACTTCAGTAGTCACACAGGAGCAGACTATTAGGTGTGAAACCAACGGATTTTGCTCTTGGCACTAAAGCAATTATCATTGATTTTTGTGATTTCATTTCCTGCAAGATTGTAGGAGAGAAAAAGCTTTTGGCTCTCTCTTATTAAAAACTCTTGGAGAAAAAAATGGAAAGTGCTAAAATGTATAGCTGTGAATATGCACCTGGAGTGTGAGGTTCTTGTTTCTTCATTGGAGCATTATTAATACTTACAAAGAAGGTCCTTGGAGTTGAAGTAACAGTTACGGTGGGTGTGGATATTAGCACCAGTACATTTATCGAAACACAGCAGAATCCCTGTCTAATGCTCACCATTTTATGGATTCTGGTCATGTCCTTCCAAATGGTTTTATCATAGAATTCGGATATGATGCATTTAGCTTGTATAGCAGTTTACACATGCAACAATTACACATTCAATTTCTGTATCTGAAGAAGTTAGAACTTTATGGATTATAGAACTCTTTCCTTACATATCACAATCAACGATTTATATTTTTGTCGGTGGGTGGGGGGAGGTGAGGGTCATGATTTCCTGTGGAAGGCTAGAGTGACTGAAACAGAGGCAGCTATACTCCAGCTTCACTGAGCCTGTTCCATGGTGTTTTTCAAAGCTTAGGACAGGCCAGGGCTGCCAGGGCCATATACTAATATTATTGCCATATACTAATGCACGCCTTTTGATGGCTCCTGTGAATTAATCTCTTATTAATAATGAAAAGCAGGTCATTCATTCAGGATTTTGTGTGTGCTGGGGCTGGTGAAATGCGAGAGCTCAGAGTTGGTAAACAGGCCCAAGGGCCAATTCCAGCCCGCTGCCTCTTCTTATTTGGCCCACAAAGTAAGCATGATTTTTACAGTTTTAAATGGTAGGGAAATTAAAAAAAAACACACACACAAGAATAACATTTCACTCCCCACCCCTTTATTAAAGTTTTATTATTACTTTATCTTACCCAGATGAAACCACCACTTTTTCCTTTGACTCATCATTTTTCTGACGAAGCAGAGAGTTTGGGAACAGCCAACTAGAACAGCCTCAAGGACAGAGAATAGTGGTAGTGACTTTTCTTCCTGAGACTGAAAGTTGACTTAGCCATAAAGCATGTCCAGCTCTTTCTGGAGTCAGGATCTCCTCACCTGTGGTACTCATGCAATAAAACTCCCAAAAGACAAATGGTCCCAGGGATCTGATGGGGTGGGGAACTGTTGCTGCCCCAGCCTCAGGACATTCTGCACCGTGGCGTAGCTTTTCCATAAGATTGTGGATCAGTAATGGGAGTGGGAGATAGGGAAAGGGTCCATTTATTCCCTCGCTGTTTTGTTCATCACAGACAATGGTATTTCATATTGATGAGCTAGCAGTTAAATCTGAATTTGCAGTTAAGTAAAATAACAGTTTACCAGCAGTCTTACTTTTCCTGAAGAAAATTAAAAATGAAGTCTGTTTGCTTTTCTCAAAGATAACTCTAAAGTTCTATGGAGTATCATTTTATTAATTTCAACATCCTTTAAAGGGACTACTTTCTATTCTGAATAGATTTCTAAGACATCAGAAGTGCTTTTTGAAGAAAGTACTAGATGCTGATAGTTTTAACGTATGTGGAACATACTATTTAAGAGGTAAAATAAAACCTCTTTTAATTCTCAAGATTGTTCTTATGAAATAATGGAAAAATTATCAGGAGACTAAAACATCTATCAGGTGAACTGATACATTTATTAGCCTTCTTAATGGCATATTCTCACAGAATGGTGAAAAACTAAAGACATTCCATATTGTCTTCTAGGGTCCTTTTACTAACCTTTTTTCTATTTCAATTCACATATATACATATTCTGATATATGTATCTATTTTTAATTCATTTGTGAATAATAAAATTATTTCTGAGAGCTATCCATACAAAAGTTAGATTTTTAAAAAGAAAATCTTTGAAAACTAATACCAAAGGTAAAAGTGCCTAAGGTGTGATAGATTTTCAATTAATACTTTGATTCATGAAAAATTGGTTAAGTGTATTTTAGTATTATTGGAACTATATTAACTATTAGCAGCAATATAACCTTTCTTTTTAGTCCAGGAGCATTCTTTTAACATTTATAACATTTTTACTTTAAAATTGGAAAGAGATGTTATAAAGAGATTGTTATAGGCCTTTCATATTAAGGATGCAAATGTTCTTCAGAAAGCAAGCCCAGAAATATTTAATATTTGCACACCAATAGCAGTGGTAGATGTGGTTTCTGTGGAAACCCTTTTAAGAATATGAATAGATTTTCATCTGGCTGAAGTTACTTAGAACAATTAGAAGACAAATGGATGGCTAAGACCTCTTGTCTACAGGTTGCTTGGCCTTCCCAGGCTCTGTTTTTCTCTTCACTTGAACTCTCTTTAGGAAAAGGAAAGAGTGGATTAAAATTGAGGCTGTGGACCTGCTTCCAGACTGGTGTAGTTCCTTGCAGTCACCAACAGATTATTTAGTCTTTGGAAAATACAAAGCTATAGGAGGTTGCCCCTCTGCATACATCTAGGCCTCGGTGTCTTGACCATGAAAGTTATTTCCGGCCATGGACTTTTTGTTTCCTTTCGGTCCTCTGTGTCCTCCTGCCCACACAGGCTTTAAGTTATATCAGAATGTTTTTTTCTTTGGAGTTTAAAGTGGGTGAAAACACCCATCCCTCAAGCTGTACTCTTCACCATTTTGAGTTGGTTTTCACTGTTCTTTCCAGTTCCCACTCATTGTCTTCCCACATGATGATGGAAAGATTGAACTCCGCCTCCCAAGCTTGTTGCAGGTGTGGAGGTGCGGATCAGTGTTAATTCTTAAGAGAGGGTCTTGCGCCCAGTTAGTAGCTTATTTGGAGGAAGTCCTTCCTGTGTCCTACACACAAGGCAGTTCTGTCCCCTCCTTAACAAGATTCTGTGTTCTGAGCCGTACCTGCTGTAACCCCAGGATCCAGCAGAGCAGGGCAGGACTTTGCAACTGGAAGACCCACTCCTCCCCCCTTGCTCTACTCCACTCAGCACCATCAGAAGAGCATCTTCCTTCTGCCAGCCCCTCTGCTGTACTCTTTGGTCCTTCACAAATCCTCCTCTGTCTCGTTATTGCCCAAACTAGTGCTGATGAAGTCAGGTGGAGCCTTTCCTAGCCTCTGTTGACAGAGGTACCAAGTTTTCATCATCTCTTTGGTGTGTCAGATTTTTCCACGCTCATTTTTAAACATGCTAAAATAGAAACTACTTATTTGTTTATAGATAATATCTTCCTGGGATAATTTTTAAACATCATGTTGATGTGCAACTTCATAAATATGATGGCTGAATCTTTTTTAAGAGGAGCATGGTTATCACAAACTAATAATAACCTCACAGAGAAGAAGCAGTGAGAACTCCATGTGCAAAAAATAATTCTTTTTTTTTTTAAGGAATTCATAAGATGCTTTTCTGATTCTGTTCTAAAATGGCATAAAGGATTGTTAATTCTGGTCATTCATTCTTTCACCAGTAGTTAATCAAACATTAAGGGCATCCTTTGTATCTGGCCCTGTGTCAGGGATACAAAAACTAGAAAGACACAGTCCCTGCCCTTGAAGGGTTTAGGATCTAGTATAGTTTGATTAAAACAAAGCTCCCATTATTAAGAATGTTCAAGGAACAGAATATCCTGCTTCCCTATACTCCCCTGTTAAGTTTTTCCTTCCTATACCCGCCTCATAATAGGTACTCAATAAGTATCCCCTTGTTTTCATGGTGTGTTTACGTAGAATGGATGACTGTGATCTCTAAACTGCTATTTTCTGCTTGTTTTCCCTGAAATGTACACTTTGTTACTTTATTGAGATATAATTGAAATATAACATTGTATTAGTCTTACATGGGCATCATAACAATTTGATATATGTATATGAGGTCTGCCCAGAAAGTATCCAGCCATGCAATATGAAAAGTGGAAACATTTATTGACGAAGATACAAGAAACATTGTACACAGGACAATGACGCCCCAGCCCTTTCAAAGTAGGCATCATGGGACCTCACATAGTTCTCCCAATTGTCATCAGCTGCCCATTCACGTTTTCCTGAATCTCACTGACAGTCTGAAATCTTTTCCTTTTCAAAGGTGATTTTAGTTCTGGGGAAAGCCACAAGTTGCAGGATGCCAGTTCTAAGGTATGGTGGTGCTGAATCACCTGGGTGATTTGATGTTTTGCCAAAAATCTCTGCGTGAGATGTGATACATGAGCAGGCACACTGTCGTGATGAAGCTGCCAATCACCAGTTGCCCACAGATATGACTGTCTGAATCAAGCGAATAGTTTCCATGGAGGAATGTTCAAGCTTAATGCAAAATTTGATGCAGATTTGTTGCTCTATTTGCTCAGTCATTTCTAATGTGAAGACCACACAGTACACATGCTCACTCAACAGCATCTACTGCCCCCACTGACTAGTACAGAGAAGTCATCATTGTTCACTCACGTGCATTCTAGTCCACTCTCCTTAGCTGCCAGGTTATATTGATGTTATGTGAACCATTCTTGTTATATTAACAATGGCTGGATTTTTTTCCAGACAGACCTCATTGTATATTGCAAAATGATTACAACAGTAAGTCTACTTGACATCCATCACCATAGACAGTTACAATTTTTTCTTATAATGAGAACTTTTAGATTTACTTTTGGCAACTTTCAAATATATAGTACAATATTAACAGCAGTAACCATGCAATATATTACACCCTCCAGACTTATTTATTTCATAACTAGAAGTTTGTACCTTTTCAACCCTACCCCACCCTACCTCTGGCAACTACCAATCTGTTCTCTCTGAGTTTGGTTTTTCTTTTCTTTTCTTTTTCTTTTTTTTTTTTTTTTTACACTCATAAAGGTGAGATTCCATAGTATTTGTCTTTCTCTGACTTATCTCAGCATAATGCCTTTGAGGTCCATCCTTGTTATTGCAAATGACAAGATTTCCTTTTTTGTGGCTAAACAATACTCCATTGTGTATACATGCCATGTTTTCTTTATGCATTTGTCTGTCAGTGGGCACTTAGATTATATCTATGTCTTGGTTATTGTAAATAATGCTGCAGGGAATATAGGGTGCATATGTCATTTCAAGACAGTGATTTTATTTCCTTTGGATAAATTCCATGAAGTGGATCATATGGTAATTCATTTTGTATTGCTAATTTCTTTCATCTACTCTCTATTAAATTTCCTTGAGTCAAACAGAGAAGAGCTCTTGATACTAATGGAGATTAGGTGTATATATATTCATTTGGACTTTGAGACATCTTAAGAAATGGTCTACATTTTTGTTTTCCCCTATCTAAGTCAGTGTGGACTGTACAAAAAGCTGAATAGTAAACACATCTCATGACAATGAGGATTCCTTGTTCCAGTTGCTTGTGTTGTCCACATGTTTGTAAGTGTTTCGCTGAGAATAAAAGCTCTTTTGTGGTGGACGTTCAGTTCAATATGTATTGGATACAAATAATAATGCTATTTATTATTTAAACTTACGTTTCAAGTGACCTGGTCTTTGTTCATTTTGGATCTGAACATAAATTCAAAGAAAGGCCTAGCATTAGTTACATATAAACTTGAAGTTCTTGAAAAACAAGAAATGTTTTTGCAGAGGAACTGGTTTAATATTTTTTAATAAGGGAATGAAAAATTGAGTACTCTGAAATTAATTATTTAACTAGTTAAAAAGCTCTTTCAAAGGATACATTTCTTTTTGATAACCTCATTAGTTTTCTTCATAGATGTTATATCTGTATTTTAAATCTCTGAACAATTTTTAACTGTCTGAGTTTATTAACAAGAAATTTTCTGCTAACCTCTGGAATCCTGGGATTTTTAGAAAATGAAAAAAGTCTACACATATACATTTGTTTGCCTTTTTTTGATGTTTAAATAGAATATCTTCAATTAAGATCTTTTACGACAGAATCTTTTTTAGAAAAATAAATTTCCTTAAAGGAAGCGCATATATATATATATATATTTTAATTACTTTATTGTTGTTCAGTTACAGTTGTCTCCCCACCACTCCCCCCCACCCCAGCCAAACCTACCTCCCTCCCTTGCTTCCACCCTCCCCCTTGGTTTTGTCCATGTGTCCTTTATAGCAGTTCCTGAAAACCCTTCTCCCCACTGTCCCCTCCCCCTTCCCCTCTGGCTATTGTCAGATTGTTCTTAATTTCAATGTCTCTGGTTATATTTTGTTTGCTTTTTTCTTTTGTGGATTAGGTTCCAGTTAAAGGTGAGATCATATAGTATTTGTCCCATACCACCTGGCTTATTTCACTTAGCATAATGCTCTCCAGTCCCATCCATGCTATTGCAAAGGGTAGAAGCTCCTTGTTTCTCTCTGCTGCATAGAATTCCAATGTGTAAATATATAGTTTTTTGATCCATTGATTTGCTGATGGGCACTTAGGTTGCTTCCAGCACTTGGCTATTGAAATTGTGCTGCTATGAACATTGGGGTGCACAGGTTCTTTTGGATTGGTGTTTCAGGGTTCTTAGGATATAATCTCAGCAGTGGAGTTGCCGGGTCAAAAGGCAGTTCCATTTTTAGTTTTCTGAGAAAATCCCGTACTGTTTTCCATAGTGCCTGCACCAGTCTGCATTCCCACCAACAGGGCACTAGGGTTCCCATTTCTCCACATCCTCTCCAACACTTGTTTGTTGATTTGTTTATGTTGGCCATTCTGACTAGTATGAGGTGGTATCTCATTGTGGTTTTAATGTGTATCTCTCTGATGGCTAGTGATGCTGAGCATCTTTTCATATGTCTCTGGGCCCTCTGTATGTTCTCCTTGGAGAAGTGTCTGTTCAAGTGTTTTGCCATTTTTTAATTGGGTTCTTTGTCTTCCTGGAATGGAGTCATGTGAGTTCTTTATATATTTTGGAGCTCAAACCTTTATCTGAGGTATCATTGGCAAATATGTTTTTCCGTATAGTTGGTTCTCATATATTTTCTCATTAAAAAAAAAAATAAGTCAGATGAAGTTGATGGTGCACTGGTTATTATTTCTGAGTGCCCAAAACAAAAAGTATTATTCTTATGATGTGACATTTTGTTAATATTTCTCTGTCTCTTAAAAGCCTCGTTTCAGATTGGGAACGTAATCTCTCTTGCTAGAATAGCCAAAACGATTTTTCTAAGTTAATACCTTACAATATTTGTTTCATGGGAGTGAGAACTGAGAAATTTAATAACTCATTTGTAGTGGGGAGGAAAAAGTCTTTTCAGGAAGGGAATGAATTTGCAACATAACTAAAATAACCATTTTAATTTCTAATCTACTATAAAAGATAAAATATTAAATCTCAGTTGTTTTAAATTCTTAAACTTTATTTGCTATATTACTCTCCTTATAGTTCAGGCAGCTAAAATACAGTAATTCTTACTCTTGGGATATCATTTCCTCATATTTTCATTTTGAATTAAGACATCTTTTTATTTGACTTAGAGTCATGCTAGGTTAAAAAAAAACTAGGGCAAATGAGTGGCTCACATAGTGTAGGACCCTTGTGTTTGGATTTGGGGTCCCCGCTGACTGAATTGTGGCAGCAGTATTTCATGTGTGTTCTCTTTTCTCCGCTTTCACGTTCCTTTTGTTTCTGCATTGCTTGATTTTCCCAGAATGGTGCTGTAGTTTTAGAAAGGCATTGTCTGACTTCTTTCATTTTGCTGGGAGAAGCAAGGATTGGTTGGTGCCAACTTTGGACCGAGAATCTGATGCTCATTGTGTTGCTCTGGCACAGAGAGTTAGGACCACCTGTCAGGGTGGCGTGGTTCCCACACGCAACATGATGTGCCAGTTTCAAGGCAGCAGAGATGCCAGGCATCGAGTGGTGAAGAGGGTGGTATAATGTGATGCTTTTTCTGAAAGATCTTCCCACTGGCAAATAGTGCCAAATCTGAGGCACATGCTTCATTAAATTGACCACATCTGTTGGCACTTCTGGGTGTTAGCACTGACAAGGGTCTATTAGCGCATTTTTGTTTTGTGTTATCCCCTGTGCTTCCTCCGCTTCATTAATCTTTGCCTCCATTTACCTAAGTGATTGAATTGTCTTAGATGATAGAAACATATACAGAAACAAGGAAGGTGTTTTCTAGGCCTATCTCTTTAATTTCTGGATCATAAACTGTTAATGATTCCTAACACTGCATAATCTTAGAGCAAGTTGTCTTCTTAAGTGATGAGAGATGTCTTAGGTGAAAAAACAGTTTGTGATTTGTTTTATTTTTTTTTCTCTTCTCCTGGGTACTTAAAATTTAGCAGTCTGAATGGAGGTGAGATGGAGAAAAGGACTCTGGGTAAAGGTAGCATCCTCAGATGCTTACACAGAGCTATGCATGAGTTAGAATTCCCTATTTGGGAAAGTTTTTCTTCAAATAAAAATATTCATAAATGCAGTTGCACTAGAAATGCTATCTGCCCCTCAGGATTTATTTTTACTGTTTTTAACAGTTACTTCCAGGTTTAAAATTAAAGTAGTCAATTTTCCTATGCCTTTTAATATTTCTTATGTAATTTTTTTTCAAAATTGATTTTTTTAAACAGTCTATCACACAATGGAGATTTTTTTTATTGGGAGGAGTTTCAAAGACTAAATTAAAATGAAAAGACGTCTGGATTTGTTCACATTAAACAAATTGTTAAATTTTTGGTATCAAATTACATCTCATAATTGCATAACAAATACAATAATTAAATATGAATTCTGCTAGACATGGAAATAAAAGAAACTACTGATTGAACAGATATTTATTCAGTGCCCACTTTATGGCCACTATATGCAAGGTGGCCTACCATTATCTCTTTCAGTTGTCTTATTCAAATGCTCAGACTTGGAAATAAAAGATTGATTTGCATTAATCATTAAATAAGAAAAGTCACAAAAACACAAAGCCCAAATTAATTAATCTAGATTATGCTATATATTGGTCGTTATTAGTATTAGTCACCTTGACAAATCAAAACTCAATGAAAATGTTAGCTTGGGAAATTACATAGGTAAAATCATACTTCAGTAGATTGTGTTACCAGATATCAATTAGGCTGGGCCATACCCTAACTCGGGACTAATTCTCAGTAGATTATTTAATTTTTATGCATCCTTTCTTGTTCACTCCCAGTACTGGGGACACTTCATCAGTGCCATGGTTTATCATGCACATATGTGCCACACGTTTGCAAAGAGACACTTCTGGTTTATATGAAATATTTCATGAATATTACTTCATTTTTCAGTTTAGATTCTGGAAAAACTGAAGTGTGTGTAAATGCTTAGTCTTATGACACCTCATAAAATAGCGAATGGCTGGTCTGGTAGGGACTTGAAGTGGGGGGAAGTTGGATTTAAGTAGGCAAAATCATTTCATATTTTCTGTTTCAAAAAGCAAATTTGGAATATAGACATGGCCATGTGCCAACCATTTCATCCATGAGCTAGGTCCTTGAGCACATGCCAGGGGTGTCCAACCTTGTGGCCTCTCTGGGCCACACTGGAAGAAGCGGAGTTGTCTTGGCCCACACATTAAATACTTTGTGACACGTAATCACAAAAATATCTTGTAATGTTTTAAGTAAATTTATGATTTCATGTTGGGCCACATTCATAGCCATCCTAGGCTATATGCGGCCTGGGGGCTGTGGGTTGGACACCCCTGATGGTTCTATGCAGTAGAAATAAAATAGGAGCCATGCATGTAATTTAAAATTTTGTGCTAGCCACATCATAAAAAGCAATATGTGAGATGAATTTTAATAATACATTTTATTTAGCCCAATGTCTGATTTAAACATGTAATCAGTATAAAAGTAATGAAATATTTTACATTCTTTTTAAATTATATTTTATTGATTATGCTATTACAATTATCCCATTTCTCCCCCTTCATTCCCCTCCACCCTGCACACCCCCTCCACCCACATTACCCCCTTTAGTTCATGTCCATGTGTCATAAGTTCTTTAGCTTCTACTTTTCCCACACTATTCTTGCCCTCACCCTGTCTATTTTCTACCCACCGTCTATGCTACTTATTCTCTGTACCTTTTCCCCACTCTCTCCTCCTCCCACTCCCCTACTGCTAACCCTCCATGTGATCTCCTTTTCTGTGTTCCTACTCCTGGTCTACTTGTTTGCTTAGTTTGCTTTTGTTTTAGGTGTGGTTGTTAATATCTGTGAGTTTGCTGTCTTTTTACTGTCCTATTTTTTTATCTTCTTTTTCTTAGATAAGTCCCTTTAACATTTCATATAATAAGGGCTTGGTGATGATGAACTCCTTTAACTTGACCTTATCTGAGAAGCGCTTTATCTTCCCTTCCATTCTAAATGACAGCTTTGCTGGATAGAGCAATCTTGGATGTAGGTCCTTGTCTTTCATGACTTGGAATACTTCTTTCCAGCCCCTTCTTGCCTATAAGGTCTCTTTTTAGAAATCAGGTGACAGTCTGATGGGAACTCCTTTGTTGGTGACTCTGCCTTTATCCCTTGCTGCTTCTAGAATTCTCTCCTTCATTTTAATCTTGGCTAATGTAATTACAATGTGCCTTGGTGTGTTCCTCCCTAGGTACACCTTATTTGGGACTTTCTGAGCTTCCTGGACTTCTTGGTAGTCTATTTGCTTTGCCAGATTGGGGAAGTTCTCCTTTATTATTTGTTCAAATGAGTTTTCCACTTGTTGCTCTTCCTCTTCCCCTGCCAGTACCCCTATAATTTGGATGTTGGGATGTTTAAAGATGTCCTGGAGGTTTCTAAGCCTCTCCTCATTTTTTTAATTCTTATTTCTTCCTTGTTTTCTGTTTGGTTGTTTCTTTCTTCTTTCTGGTCCACTCCATTGATTTGAGTCCCAGTTTTCCTCCCATCACTATTGGTTCCCTATGCATTTTTCTTCATTTCACTTATTGTAGCCTTCATTTGTTCATCTAATTTGTGTCCAAAATCAACCAATTCTGTGAGCTTCCTAATCATCAGTGCTTTGAACTGTGCTTCTGATAGGTTGGCTACCAGTGCTTTGAGCTCTGCATCTGATAGGTTGACCACCTCCTGGTTGCTCAGATGAATTAGCTCTGGCCCCGGTCTGTTCTCCCATTTGGGCCATCCTTGGCTTTGGTTTTTTTGTTTTGGTCTGGTCGCAGCTCTTAGGTAGTGAGGAGCAGAACCTTAGGCATTCATCAGGGCAGGGCAGCCCAGTTGCTGGGTTGTGATGCTGGATGTGGGCGCGATGTCCGAGAGGGAACAATGGCACTTGCTCCACACTCTCTCCCGGAATCCAGTTCCTTCACTTTCCCCTAGCAAATTGGGCCCTTTTGGGGCTGATTTCTGTGTGGGTGGGCCTGCACACGTTCCAGGACCCTGTGGGTCTTCCCAATGAACTCTCCTATGAGGCTGGGACTCCCTCCCAGCACCTCAGCCCCTACAAGTATTTTCAATGGGTGCTTTTAGGCCTCACTTCCGGGCACGGGGCCCTGTGTTGCACAGTCTGTCTTGCTGCCCGTTTTCACCTGGTTTATCTGTGCACAAATGTGTGTCCGCGGTCAGCCACCTTGTACGCCCTGCTTGGCCTCCTCGCATTCAGCAATCAGCAACTGCAGCTTGTGCACCCGGGGTGAGGGCACACCCGGGACTACCAGCCACTGTCTTATCCCGAGGATACCCTAATCCATCGGCCGCTGACTCTGCCCATCTTACCGATCTAGGTGAATCATTGTTGGACTCCTGTACAATTCAATTTTCTCTCTGTCCTGGTTGGGTTTTTTTGTTGTTGTTCTATATTTTTGTTGTTCTTAATCTTGGTTGTGAGAGGAGGCACAGCATGTCCACCTACACCTCCATCTTGGCCAGAAGTTGGAGAACCGATTAAAGGTTTTTAAGGTTTAATGCACCCTGGATCAAGGGGGATCCCATGTATCCTGTCAAACATCACTTTTTAGGCCGTTTCCCCCTTTTCTCTCTGGGCTCCTATCTCACAACCTGATGGTGCACAGAGCCCTTCATTTCTCCTCATTAATCACTCTCTACCACCTACCAAAAGTCTTACATTCTTTTTTATACTGAACTCTTCAAAATCAAGTGTTTCACACTTACAACTTGTCAGTAATAACTAGATAAAATTCAGGTGCCCGTTACCTGTAATGCCTACCCTTTTATATGTATATAAAATCCTCACTTGAAAATATGTTCATTGATTTTTAGAGAGAAATATCAATGTGACAGAGATACATCAATCAGTTGTCTCCTATATGCACCCTGAATGGGTATGTGCCCTGAAGGAAATTGAACCCACAACCTTTTGGTATATGGGACAGTGCTCCAACCAACTGAGCTACCTGGCCAGGGCAGTGCCTACTTTTCTAGACAGTGGTGGTCTAGAATGGTTTTCTGAATGTGAAACCATCACTTGGTTTATAACTAACTGACTACTGAAATTTTGTCTTTGATCTGATATTGCCACTGTTGAGATGTGACACTTAATATTTAATAATCACTGAAATTGAAGAAATGTCAACAAAGAGATAATTGTCTTCATCTTTCATACACTTCCATATTGGATATGTTTGAACAAAATCGGAATTAGAAGAGAAAATTAAAGAGCAGGGCTCATCTAGAAAAATTGTGATAGGAGTTTTGAGAGTCTGGATCCCCTACTGAATTTGGGTTTTGAGAAATATGGTGAAATTATGCAGTGAGAAGGGACAAGGCTATCAATAAATCTGAAGGCTATGTTTTCTATATGTTATTTTTCTGTATTCAGTGAAATCTCTGATTTAGCCCTCTAAGAAGAAAGCCATTTTAAGTTCCAGGCAAGTAAAAGATGAGTTTATAACTTTTGCATCTGTAGTAATTATTTTCTATTTACAGCTCTATTTTTTTTTATTGATTTTAGAGAGAGAGAAACATGGATTTGTTGTTCCACTTATTTATGCATTCATTGGTTGCTCCTTTTATATGCCCTGACTGGGGATCAAACCCACAACCTTGGTGTATTGGACTATGCTCTAACCAACTGACCTACCCAGACAGGGTTGCATCTGTAGTAATTTAACTTTGTCTTAACAGAGTATTTTTAAGAGTAATACTTTGAGTGTTTTAATGGAGGAATTGGGAGTTTTTTTCCTAACCAAAGCCACTTACCATATTTTGCCATGTGTAATGTGCACCCATGTTTTTGTGCACAGGATACATGGTATCATTACATCCATTATTATTCCCATGGTATGTGGTCGTTGTACCCATATATAATGCACATCCTTATTTTAACCTCAAAATTTGGGCAAAAAAGTACCCATTATACATGTCAAAATACAGTACTCTATGTAGGGGTGGAATTAATCCATGTTACAGTCAAGTAAAATACAAGCTCATTCAGTTTTTCTAGGAAGAAATGTAAAATGATTAAGGGGCCTGCTTGTAATGTGAAGAACCGGGAACATTATGTTGGGAAATCATGTGATTTGTGAAGAGGTATGAACACAAATTGTGGGAGTGGGAGGAGATGCTTGTAAAAAAATCAAATTCAGGTAATTTGGGGAGAGGTCCATTTGGTTTCTAGTGAAAAACTGAACCTGATGCTTAGTGAACATGCAAACAGTGAGTTGGCTGAGGCCAGGGGTCCGCAGTGCCATCTCCTGGTGCTGGGCCTGAAGCGAAGCCTGGTATGGGGCCTAGAAGGGTGTGGGAATCAGGGCGGGGTGTCTTTATCTTGTTTATCTGTGGAGGGGACCCCTGTTGTGGTAATTAATGTGTTTATTTTTCATTAAGGGTATCTATTTACATAAAAAGTGCTAATATGAGAAAATCCTGAAAATGGTCTGACACAGACTCAGGAAGATATGTTATGAGAGGCAGAATTAAATGAACTATGTGTACACCAAGATGGAGAGGACAAGCCTTAAGGGTGTCATCTGCCATCCATTTTTGTCATGTCAGAGGGTATAGCATTGTGAGCTGTGATCACCTCTGGTTTGCCAGATGGATCCCTGTGTTGTACAGCTAAAAGTTGGAGGCCTTTCTCGAAATCATATTGGAAGGGAGTTAACCAATGTGTTAGCTTTAAGGTTATTTTGGCCATATTTTTTTAAAAGATTTTTGTGTCTACAAACACTTGTCTGCTAATGATTACTAACAAGTGCCCAAAGGTTGTAAGTTCCAATAAATATGTAAACACTCAAATGCAATCCTGTTTAATTTAACAGAGTTTTGTTGTTCTTGTGGCTCCTAATTGTGATCTCTTGGTATTACATACATGAAATGTAAGTAATTTCCCTCAGTAAAATTATCCTTAGTTTGCTTGATGGACCTAAATATTCCAACATACAATGGTTTTCAGTAAAGAGAACTTGGCTTCCGGGCACTGTGCCACCTGGAGAGATGCAGCTCTAGGGCAGAGCCAAGACCTGAAGTTTGGGGAGGCAAGCCTGGGCTCACTCTAAGGAAGAAAATTCTAACAGCCAAAAGTTTAAAAATGAAATGGGCTGTCATACAAAGTTAATACCCATCTCCAAGTTGCTGAAGTGAAGGCCACACAGCAACGGAAGCATTATGGGAAGGATTCCAACATTTCCGTCACTGCAAGAGATTATATGCACAGCTCTAAGAAGCACTCCTCTCACTTTTACTGTGTTGTGACTCTATGATTTGTGGGCCTATTGGCCCTTGTGGTAGATAGTAGACAGTTATTTCATTCACTGCCCAGGTGTTGCCTTTCCCGAGTCAGGCAGATGCGGCAGATTCTGTCATTAAAAATTTAAGTTACTCCTACAAGCCAGGTATATTGGCAGGAATGAATTGTAAACAAGCTTCCTATCTAGGGTGATGCTTCTCTGCCTTTGGCTACATCAGAGTCACCTGGAAGCCTGGTTAAAAGGCTGGTTGCTGGCTCTACCCTCCACTTTCTGATTCTGCTGGCCTGGGTGGGGCCCGAGAGTGTTTCTGACAGGATCCAAGGACAGGTCAACGGACCACACATTGTCAGTAGCACTGGTTTAGGGCAATGGTCTCAATTTTTTCCCTTATGCCCCCAGGACATTTAGCAAAGTCTGTGATGTTTTTGCATGTCACAGCTGAAGACTGGGAATATTACTGGCATCTAATGGGGACAAGCGAGAAGTCCTGCTAAACATCCTGTAATGCGCAGGTCAGCCGCACCCAAGGAATTAACTGGCCCAAACAGTAGAGCTGAGGTTGAGAGACCCTGGTATAGAGGAAAATTTAAAAAATCAAGTATATTTGCAATAGACTATGAAGAATATAATGGTAGATTGTGATAAGGATAGTGTAGGGTGCTATAGCTGGGCTAACTTAATCTAGGGTGTCAACTAGGGGCACCAAGGTATGGGAGAAAGATGCTGTTCTCAGGGGCACCAGACATACAGACAGTAGGCCCATTTGTTTTTCTAACTGTGGACTAAAAATAGTGAATTAATAAAGGAGGCTGCCCAGGGGGGGGTGGGGATGGGGCTTCTCAGCTTAAGTGACATTTGACAGCTGTATAAAATGGATTGGATTTTGCCGGGGCCGTCGTACCCAAAGAGAACAGAATATCCAAAGCAAAGTGAGAGCATGTTGGCCAGCGTGCCTGTGTCACAGGTGGGCACAGGTCACCAGGTTCTTGGTGATCGTGTACAAAGAATTGAACTGAACATGCAGAGTTTATAGCAGAAAGAGAGAGCAGATTTATTAAGTGATAGCACACTCCACAGAACATGGGAGCAGGCCAACTCTGAGCAGAGGTTGACCTCAGGGGCTGGAAGGAGTTTACTCTTACAAGGCAATATTTCTTGGCTAGTTTTGAAAGGCTTTTATTGCGCATGTACAAGAGTTGTATTTCTTTAAAGCATGTGGTCTCCCATGATTTTCCTTGACTGGCCACCAGGGAAGGTGATCACACAATGTTAATTTATTATAATGCTATTATAATGAAGCAGGTACATTCATGACTGACCATGAGTCAGCGCTTTTCCAGAAAGTGGGAACAACTGGTCTTAGAAGAGAATATCTGTCCTTTATGGATGTCTTTTATCTTAGCCTTGGGGAACCCCTGGAGTTTCCTCCTTCCTATCTCCTGCTTCTCCTGGAACACAGTCCCAGAAAACCCAGAGAAGTTTAATGTAACCAGGTCAGAAAAACCTTAAATGGCATTATTCACAGAAGGGTCACTTTTACACTGTAGGCAACAGAAAAGATTAGAAAGGCTTAAAACAAGAGTGTTCATTGTGTTTTATAAGACAATAGTATCTAAATTAATGAAGCTTTGCAGTTGATCTCTTGGCCTTGTGGAAAGCCTTAAAGTGCCTCAACTATAATAATCAAAATTTTTTTATTTCTATGATGCCTCTTTACACATTAAACCTGGAAATTCGATATACATAGATTACAATAAAAAGCTAAGACGTTCAGAAAATATTGGCCCATGTGTCCTTTCTGCCTTATTCCTGATCATCTTCTGCGACCGGAGCCTATTTGTGAGTGAGGACATCTTCCCAATGAGCTAATTGGCCTTCGGGCAGCCGGGCAGTGCCAAAGCAGGTGTCAGTCACCGCGGGGTTAGTCCAACTCACATCCTGCTGGGTGTAGACCCCCCTTGTCTTGAGAGGAATCACCACCTACACTAGAATGTATAAGGTTAGGAGGGTCTCCCACCCAAGATCCCATGGCTGTTCCTTGATAGGAAGCCTGAGCATCCTTTAGGGATTCCATCCTGGGAATTTGCTGATAAGTTTTTTAATATTCACAGGCTTTTTTTTATATCACTTCCCTCAGAATCTGCATCACAAACATACATACCAAATACACTTAAGTGTTGGTTTCAATATCTCTCTGTGTCTCTCTTTTTCTCTCCCTCTCCCTCCCTCATTCTCGCTTTTCCTGTCTCCCCAAACATGTAATCGTTGGTTTTCTGATCAAGCAGTTTAATGAAAACAAACGTATATCTTATCACTGCATAATGAGCTTGGCGCCTCCCTGGAAACTGGGGCAGTTTTGCTGGTTTATGCGCAACATTTATGGAATGCTTTCTGTGGTTCCAGAACTAAATCAAGTGATTTTTTTAAATGTATGGTTTTTAATGTATGCGCATAGTTAAGAAAATGGTAAAAGTATAAAAGGTTATACAACAAAAAGTAAGCCTTCCCTACTCAAATTTTTCTTATTAAAATTGTTCAGAAACTAATATAGTTGGTTTCTTATGTGCTTTTCAAAGATATGTTTTATATTTACAAGCATATTTATGTAATTTTAACAGATTTCCAGATATTTTTATATAATTTTTCCCTCTCAAATGAAGAATATATAGATAATGTTGCCCCCATTTTAGAGTTGATGTCACTGTGATGGTGAGTGTAAGTAATTTGCTCAGGGTCACGTAGTAGATGGAAGAGCTGGAATGTAGACCAGGAGTTCTGATTTTAAGCAAAACTGAACCAAGATTTATAGGCACCGTAGGCAAGCTAATGATTTCATCCTCAAGCAGGTTCACTTTGCCCCACTTCAAAGCTCTTTTTTTAGATGTTTGTTTACCATCTATCGAGATGAGGAGGAGGAGGTCTCACAAAGAAAGAACAGAGATGAGCATGACATTTTTCCTTTCCTCTCCTCCCAAGCAGTTCAGCCCATGCTCCCAGATTGCAGATAACACCCACTGAACAGTGTATGGCCAGACCCTCCCTCCTCAGAAGGCAGTTTAGGGACCATGGGTTATTACTCGAGCTCAGCTCCACTCAAGCTTCTTACTACAGTATTCACATTTCTAGTGATGTTTTGTTTTCCTGTTGTTGCCTGAATTTCCCATGAAGGTTGGCAGCCCAGGTTGGCCTGTGCCTTTACCTGCCCCAGGTGCTAGGTGGGTGCCAGTCATTGTTCAGTGGTCCTGCATCTTCACAGGTCCTGGCCATTCCACATGGGGAGCAGAACAGACCCATTTTATACCACCTAATGTTCAGAGAGCCCAGACTTCTATCTGACGAGTAGTAGTGACTCAGAGCTGTTCAGGCATTCCCATCACTCCTTCTTTGCAGCAGTAGTGGTGACTGCTGAGGTCCTTGTGCAACCAGAACTCTCAGTGGCAGTTCTCAACGTAACTTGTCAAAATGGCCTGTTAGGTGATTGGCAGGTTGGGAAGAAGGAACTTGCACCATGTAGACTGTGAGATGAGATGTCTTTGTGGCCAGGGCTTTGTTATGATGCCTCCCAAAAGCTCTGGGCACCTGCTAGGGTATGCCTTGAGAGGAGATTTGTGTACTATTTAGAAGGTGGTGCCTAACCAGAAATGCAAGAGTCAACACAGGCAACCACAAAGAAATGCTTCAGAAGACTATACTCTTTTTAAATTGTGGCTATGTAAAGTGCATGCTTAGAATAGTAGTTCCTGGTGCTAACAAGACTGAGCTGTGTTGTGTGACTTTTACGTTTGTATTTCTCTTAACTGACAGGTAATAAGGAAGGAGCACATTCTACATTCTGGGTGTTGCTGAGTATCCTTCTGGGAGCTATGGCTATGCTGTGCAAAGAGCAAGGGATCACTGTGCTGGTAAGACCTGAGGCATGGTCAGGATCTGCTGTAAATGTACCCTTTCCCCTCCTATAGAGACATATTGAGCTGGGGCTGCCTGTGTGACCTCTGTTGCACCCCATTGCTGTCCTACAGTCGTAGACATTTCTGGACCAACTACTTGTGCTCTCACAATCCTAGTGTTTCATATGGGAATTGACTGCCTCAGTTGACAATCATTAGCAACTGATGGAAATGGAGATTGGGAAGTTCCTTTTTCTTTATCACTTTTATTTTTTAATTACAGATGACATACATTATTCCATCTGGCAACTGTCAAAGTGTTCTCTACCATATATCTATGAGTGTTTCTGTCCTGCTTATTTATTTTGTTTTTTTTTTAGATTCAGTTGTTGATATATATGTATTTATTGCCATTTTATTGTTCATATTTTTGAACTCTTCTTCTTCTTCTCTTTCTTTTCCTTTCTTCTTCTTCTTCTTCTTGTTTTCCAGAAGACCCTTTAACATTTCATATATGTTTTGGTGGTGGTGAACTCCTTTAGCTTTTTTTGCCTGGGAAGCTCTTTATCTGTCCTTCGATTCTAAATGATAGCTTTGCTGAATAGAATAATCTTGGTTGTAGGTCCTTGCTTTTCATCACTTTGAGTATTTCTTGCCAATCCCTTCAGGCCTGCAAAATTTCTTTTGAGAAATCAGCTGGCAGTCTTATGGGAATTCCCTTGTAGGTAACTAACTGCTTTTTCTTATTGCTTTTAAGAGTCTCTCTCTGTCATTTTAATTATGATGGGTCATGGTGTGGGCCTCTTTGGGTCCATCTTGTTTGGGACTCTCTGTGCTTCCCAAACTTGTATGTTTATTTCCTTTACCAAGTTAGGGAAATTTTCTGTAACTATTTTTTCAAATAGATTTTCATTTGGTTTTTGTTTTGTTTTTTTAAAATAGGTTTTCAATTTCTTTCTTTTTCTCTTCTTCTTCTGGCATCTCCATAATGCAAATGTTGGTATGCTTGAAGTTATCCCAGAAGCTCCTTACACTATCTTTGGATTCTATTCTCTTTTTGCTGGTCTGATTGGGTGATTTTTGCTTCTTTATATTCCACATCAATGATTTGGTTCTTGGTTTCATCTACTATACTATTGATTCCCTGTAAATTATTCTTCATTTCAGTTTATGTATCCTTCATTTCTGACTGGTCCTTTTTCATACTGTTGTATTTCCCCCTGAGTTCATTGAGCATCCTTATAACCAGTGTTTGCACTCTGCATCTAGTAGATTACTTCTCTCCATTCTGTTTAGTTCTTTTTCTGGAGTTTTGATCTGTTCTTTCATTTGGGTCATGTTTCTTTGTCTCCTCATTCTGGCAGCCCCTCCCTGTGTTTGTTTCTATGTATTGGGTAGAGCTGCTATGTCTCCCTGGCTTGGTGGAGTGGCCTAATGTTGTAGTTATTCTGGAGGATCCAGTGGCACTGCCTCCCAGGTCACCCAAGTTGAGCACTTGAGGTGTGCCACTCCCCTATGTGCGCTGTTTACATCTTCCTGTTGTAGATGAGTCTCAGTTGCTGTTGGCAGGTTAATGGGAGGGATTTACCCCAGGCTGATCAGCTGCAGGGGATGACTTTGGCCACCAACCACTGACCCCTAACCACCATTGAGGATCAGCTGTGCAGGGGCCCACCCCATAGAACAGGACTTACTTCAGTGGGGTTTTGGTGTCCGCTGAGTCCACCCCTTGAGTGTGTCACTTGTGGAGGTGGTTGGGCATTGATGCTTGGACATGGTCTAAAGCAGGCTACTGAGTACGCTGGCCCTGGGGCCTTCTAATAGGTGCAGATGAAAGTCAGATGCTGCCTGTGTTCTTTCTGGGGCCACACAACATGTGCTACAAAATGATCTGTAGATGGCTGCTACTTGTGCTGGACTTAGAGGTACCCAGGCAAGGCCAAACTGTGAACCACAACTGGCTGCTGCTAGTATCAGGCCTGGGGCTACTTAGCAAGAGGTAAGGGGCATGCTGAAGCCAGAGGCTGCTTTTGAGAGATTTTATGAAAATCTGAAGCATGAGGAGTGACAAATCATTTGTATGGAAAAGCCACAGGAAACAGCTTGGGTGAGCCTCAAAGATGAGTGGGGCTAGGCCTCAGGGAGTCACAGGGAGGTGGGAATTGAATAGTGTTCGCCAGGTTGATGGAGTCTGAGATATGACACCTTCTTGCCTGCTCTATGTCGGAGGGCTCACCAAGGAACAAAGGCCTCTGCCAGCAGTTCTGAGAGTAGGAGGTTCTTAGAGTGGTGATTAGTTTTCTTGGAGAGGTCTTGTAGAAAAAGGTGGAGGGATGGTTTGAGTTTGAGCTTTCTTGGATACTCTCATATTTTGGCAGTCCTAAATACAACAGTGGACTGACCCATATGTGGCTCTTGTTGTGATTAAACAAGTATTGAGTATATGTCATGTTATACTTGGCATCGACTAGAAACATGAAAGAGGAGAGGAGAGGGCCTCTGAGGAGTGAAATATGCACCTCTGATGTTTGATCCGAATTGATGCCCTAGGAAGGGAGAGGCATTGAAATCCACTTTACTTTTTCTCTGTTCTAGGCAGTTTTCTGCCTTACACTATTAGAAATAAATCTAGAAATTAGAGATGTGAGCAGAGGTAAAGAATTGGAAAACAAAGATGTGGGATGTGATGGCCCATGTGGGATTACCTTGAGAAAGAAAGGGCAGTCAGAGCTATTTAGAGTTTGACACAAGTCAAGGCAAAGATCAATGGTTTTATTGGTCTTGATTTATATTGTCAATTTTAGCTAGCTAGAAGATGCTGTAGAAAGAATTACTGTACAAAGATACTTGAATTTCATTAGTTACTTTAAAAGTTTTCTCGAAACCAATATTTCTCAACTCTGCTGTTACTGACTTTAGAGCTCAATGTTTTTTTTTTCTTATGGAGAGCTGTCCTGTGCACTGTAGGATGTTTAGCAGCATCCCTGGCCTCCTTTCACTAGTTGCCAGTAGGACGCCTTCAACTATGACAACCTGAAATATTTCCAACAAAATCATCCTCTTGAGAAGCACTGCTCTGAACTCTTGCTCCTCAGCATTACCTGGGAACTTACTAGAAACTTAGTGTTTCACACCCTACCCCAGGGCTGCTGAATCAGAATCTTCCTTTAACAAGGTCCCAAGTAACCCCCATTAATGTTTAGAAAGCCCTAAGGAATTAGTTTGAATTGATGTGAGGAAAGATACAGTGAAATTTAGCTGTTTTCAAAAATTTTATAAGAATGTGGACATTTTGATGATGCATTTAAATGGGAAGGAGGAGGGAGGGTCCAACTTATGTTTGGCTCAGTCCTCATGATAGCATGCACCTGTCACCCCTTGGTGACTGTCCTATACCTCACAGGCAGAAAATCAAACAATGTAAAAAGACAGTGACAGTGGCAGCTCAATGGGGAGCTTCTGCCTTCTAGAAAATAGTTTATACCCAGGCAGAAATGGTCTTCTGTGACCCACTAAAATCATGTATCACATGAGTGACTAAAATCAGGATTCCTTGAAATGATTAACCCAGCACTGGCCCGTTATTATTGGATAATTAATGGCTCCCAGCATTTCTGAGAGAAGGTTAAAGTAGGAATGTCATCCTTGCTTTGAAAACCACAAATTACCACTGGCACCTGATGATTTGTGATCTTCTTTGCCACAAAGCCCCATATGAAAAAGACCCAAGTATTTAGGGGCAGTGTTATCCAAATACATCGTGTATATTCTGACTACTTTATCCAGATTGGGCAGAGAGTCTTGCTAGATGACGTTTTGTGTAGCAGCGACATCTATGGAAAAAATCCTTTTCAGGATAGACAATAGAATTCAAGCCTCTGATTATAGGTAATAGCTGCAAAAGCAGCCCTCACCTCCTCGAAAGAAACTGTCATGGTGGTATTAGAAGCTGTTAGGATAGGTGGAGCTACAGTATCACACTCTCAAAATCCAGTGGCATCATGGAATTGAAGTTATTTATCATTCACCTAACTGTTGTGGACAGGGCTTCACATTGCAGAGGTGACTGTCCTCCGTACGGTTACCCAGGCTGGCAGAGCCTCTGCCATCTTCAGTGTGCAGTTCCCCAAAGCCGCCCTGGTCATCCCCGTCATCTCTCTCACAGCCAGTTGGAAGGGGAAACCAAGTGGTGGAGCATGTCTAGGTTTATAACCAAGCCTCCAAAATGGGGCCCTCTCACTTCTACCCACACACCGTAGGCTGGAACTCAGTCACATGACCGCACAGAACTGCAGGGGAGGCTGAGAAATGCACTCTGGCTGTGTGCCCAGCGAGAGCAGAAAGCTGGTGGACAATTAAGAGTCTGAAGTTGAGAGATCTCCAGTGGCCCATCAGAGACAGTTGTTTATGTTCTGCTCCTGTTTCTGCTACATTTGCCAAAGTCAGTCAGTACTTGAGGTTCTTGAGGTGTAATTACTTTTAAATGGCTGAGTTTTCCAGATTGATGGCTGCCTTTATCTTTTAGGCATAATGACTGTGCAGATAGCCACTCTGTTAAATCAACTAAGGGACTGTATTATAGTAAGGCAAAAAAGGAAAGGAAGGACCTCCGAAGAGGTGCAAGTTTCTAGCTAGAATTAAGAAAAGTTTACTAGATAATAAAACTGATATAACATATTACTGTGAGCTAATTTCATAGGAACAATGGTTGTTTTTTAAGAGCTGAAGAAGTCTTCCATAATTATCTAATTTACTACATCCCTTGTCTAAATTTAGTAACAAAATTGTGCAATATAATTGCTACCTAATCAGAGTTAGGCTCTCACATCATTGATTGTCTTGTTTTGCTTCCTTAGGGTTTAAATGCAGTCTTTGACATCTTGGTGATAGGCAGATTAAATGTTCTGGAAATTGTCCAGAAGGTACTACATAAGGAAAAGTTATTAGAGGTAAGTATATACTTTTGTCTCCAGCTCCGACATGGAAAATGTCAAGTACAGCCGATTTGAAATGCCATTTTCAAAGTATTTTTTGCTGTTTTGAATTCTAAAATAGCCAGCCTTTTAAAGCACAGTGTCAACACAGTTCATGTAGAATTGCTGCACATTTGTACCTGGCTTACTGACATTTTTGTTTGAAAATCTGTGACATCAGGGGCTCTGCGGTGTCTTTTCAGAACATTGGCATGCTCAGAAATGGGGGCCTCCTCTTTAGAATGACCCTCCTGGCCTTGGGGGGAGCAGGGGTGCTCTATACACGCTGGAAAATCATGGGCACCGGGCCACCACCATTCACCGAAGTGGACAACCCTGCCTCCTTTGCTGACAGCACGTTGGTCAGGGTGAGTTCTGAGTCTGTCTGCAAAATTCCCAGGTCCTTCTTCCCTCCTCTTCATCTCACTCTCAGCACACCCACAAAATTCCTAATAAGTGGAATACCTCCGTGTTTGTTTGTTATCAGAAAGGATATTCTAGGATGAAACCAGGCTTTTGTTAGGGGGTTGAGCAGATAGAAATCCATCGTATTTCCATTCTAATCAAAATTAAGGAGTGGTTCCTTCTAACGTCAGATTTCTTGCCAGCCTCGCTAGTGTCTCCTAAACCCATGATGTGTATTTTTTAAGGAGATAGCATGGCAGGGTTAAGATAAAATATAGCAGTATCGCTGGTGTCTGTAAAAGTCTAATGTACCAAAACTCTGTTGCAAAGGTTTGCTTTTTCTGAAGGCAAGGGTGTCAGTTCTTAATAGTGCATTTCATAGAGACAGAAATCAAGAGAACCACCGTAGAATCCTATTCTTAAATTGTTAAGCATATAGGTAACCTCTGGGCCTCAGTTTTCCTGGGTCACAGACTTTGGGCATTACTAAGTAAATCGACATAGTTTGTCCAGAAATATAACAATTGTATAGCAGAGTCTGGTGATTATGCTGCATTTTCCTCATTTAAAATCTGAATGCGCTTAATATATTGCATATTATAGCCACAGTTCATTGTAGAATGTGTCAACAACATTGTATTTTATACAACTGCTTTCCTTGAACAGAAGCATACAGATGCCACAGAAGTGAAGTTAGGAATATACATATTCAAGTTTTGTATTAAATAAATGTTTGTTTTCCTCTTGACTGACAGGCCATAAACTATAATTACTACTATTCATTGAATGCCTGGCTGCTGCTGTGCCCCTGGTGGCTGTGTTTTGATTGGTCGATGGGCTGCATCCCTCTCATTAAGTCAGTTGGTGACTGGAGGGTAATTGCCCTAGCAGCACTCTGGTTCTGCCTAATTGGCCTAATATGCCAAGCCCTATGCTCTGAAGACAGTCACAAGAGAAGGTAAGAGACCATGCTGAATTTTAACTTCCACACTGGGTTGAGTCAGGAGCATTTTTCTAAGTCCAGCACTGATCATTTTAACAATTTTGTGGAAATGATGTCTAAGGACATTGATTTCCAATACATATTTATGACTAGGATGAGTTTGTCCATCTGGAATCCATCCCTGGCTTCAATTAGTGGGGAGTGAACCTGGAGAAGAGGGGTGTGGATGACTACTTTATATCCCCCTCCTTTTCCCAAAGTAGCATTTTGAGACCCTTTTCTCAGTAGGTGATAAAGAGTAATTTATGGTCAGAACAGAGGGTGTAACTGATGTGTGTTGTGCCCATTATTTCACAATTCTCCTTCAGAAAACCTTGGTGGATGTTACAGTGATTCCTTCTGTTGTTTGGTACAAAATAAACTGCTGCCCCAAAGATACTGTTCTTTCTCACCAATGAAAAGAGGGAAACAGTGTTATTGAGAAAATAATTGGAGGAAAAAAACAATTATTTCATGAGAAAGAAAACTAAGACGATTTCCTTCACACCCAAGTATTTATGGAATTAGATTAGTAATTTCTCAAATTAAGTTTCAGGTTTACCTGTGTTTTAAATTGGTTCATAATTCTAAAGGACCACAAACTTTTGTCCCACTTCATTTACATGTGGGCAGTTCGGTTTTATTTTTAAGGTACTGTAGGCACAGGGTCCAGGAAGGAGGCACCACACCTGACCTGGTTTCCCAGTTCATTCTCGTATGTTACATGGGACGTTAGAAATGATAGCCTAGTCCTAGCAGTGTTTCATTGCTCAGCTCCCTTCTGATTGACTGAAATTTGTGCTCTTGTAACCTCCAAAAAGATATTAGTTTATTTTAGATCTTGTAAAGTTTAAACTAGTTAAGCATTGTTATACCTGTTCAGTGTTAGATTAATTGGGACCAGTATCCACCGAGCTATTCAATACCTAATGGTTTGAGGTGAGTTGGCAGTAGATAAATTAATAAGGCCTCACAAATGTAGTCATTCTAACCTTATGATATGAATTGTGTGACTTGTGAATTTTATCCTTATGTCTGATGCTGAGTGCTTTTCAGTAAGATTTTTGTGTCTTATCCTAATACTGCCAGGCTAAACCCTTTCTACTGATGACATGTTGCCGATGCCTGTTCTCAATTGAGGTCGTGGGGGGAAAGGGCCTTTGTTATTTTAACGTTGAGTAGCATATTTTTTCTTGAGAAGTCTAAAAATAGATATATTAAGTATTGCACTTCTCATTTTCCAGGGTCCTTACATTGGGCCTGGGATTCCTCATTATCCCATTTCTTCCTGCAAGTAACTTGTTCTTCCGAGTGGGCTTCGTGGTGGCCGAGAGAGTTCTCTACCTCCCCAGTGCTGGGTACTGCATACTGCTGACTTTCGGGTTTGGAGCTCTCAGTAAGCATACTAAAAAAAAGGTACTGGCCAAGAGTGGTTTTGTTCATAACCAAGGTGGTTGGATGGAATTTCCTCATGACATTTACCGTGTCTCTCTATTCTTAAGAAACTAATCACTGCTCTCGTACTGGGAATTTTGTTCATAAACACGCTGAGGTGCGTGATTCGCAGCGGCGAGTGGAGGAATGAAGAGAAGCTTTTTCAAAGTGCCCTGTCTGTGTGTCCTCTCAACGCTAAGGTGTGTTGGCTGCCATGTTTCTTTAGAAAGACATTACTAGGAAATGTTTTAAGTTCAACAGCTGAATGAGAATATTTGCCTCTATCCAAGAATCTAGCATAATATTTGAGTTTCTCTATTTTTTGTTGTTATTTTGATAAAATTTATTAGAATTCCACTTAGGCAAAGTAATTCAAAGAAATTAGTAAAACCAGATAATGTCAGTGAAATGGAGATTACTTAAATGAGGTTTTAATATCAGCCACTTGGTCCAATCACCCTTCAAAGTGGTGGCACAGGTCCTAATACCACACATCCAGTCTGGGGCTTTAAGAGGCCCACAGTTGAAACATTCAGAGCACACTTTTCAAAATACATGCTTTGGCCACAGCGGAAGCTAGCTTCCAAGCCATAATTTGAAGATAGTATCTACAAATGGACAATAATTCAGTTCGGGAAGTTTAAATCATGCTGTGTGGTGATAGATGTGTAGTACACATTTATATCATCTGTTGTTTCTCTACTTGCGGTTCCTTTTGTTAGATTAGATAAAAATAAATGTATAGACTTTAAAATTGGCAGTGTTTTTGCTGAAGCAGTCTGGTAGGTATTTTTTCACTTGGATTTTTCATGAATCCAAGCCCTCAGTGTAACCAGCTCTGCCTCTTTGGGTGAAACCAAACATTTTTGAACGTTCAGTGCCCTCATCCGTAAAGGGGGAGAATGATGCCTCTCTCCTGGGTTTGTGGTGAGGCTCTAAGGAAATGTAGCATCTGAAGTGGCCTTAATATTGTAGTTAGAACATAGTAGGTATTCAAGAAATATTAGCTTTCTTAGATTCATTTTAGTTTTGGTTGTCACATTAAATAACAAGAAGGGAATGTTACTTGCTCAAATGGGATACCAATAAGTTAGGGTAGAAGATTTTCTGTGAATATAGATCATTATTATTACACAATAATGGTTCATTCTCTCTTGGGTCATCAAAGTTCAAGCTTCCTAGGATGCTCCAAATGAGATCCTCAAAGGGTAAAAAAAAAAGAGCTCTCTGGAGTTCGATCTCATTTTTACATTCTGAATTTAAGAAAAAGCAATGATTTCCAGTAAAATTATATGAACAAATCTAATGAATAGTTGGCATCTTATTGTGACCTTGAAGTGAACAATAGTATAAAAGGTCCTGACTCCTTGTTTGTCTTTTTCTTGGATTAAAAAACCTTGCTCATGTTTTATAGTTAAAAGATTTAGGTAAAAGAGTGAATTGCTTCAAACTTTTATCATTCATTTGATTTGCTGGCCTACCCATTTATTTTATGTTACTAAAAATAAATTGCCTGTAATTTAATTTTATAAATGTTAATAGATTTGCTTTATTTTTACTTTTCTGTTTCAATAGCAGTACTTTCCCCTTCTAGTTCTTCCATATAAGGAACTGAAATTTCTTTGGTAATGCCTCTATAGTTAATCTCCATTATCTTCTTTCTAAGGTTTTTAGATATATATTTTTTTTAATTTTCCAAGTGGGAGAAACTGAGGCATAGAAAAATGGAACTGACATTATTTAGCTTAGTAACCTAGGTGCTAGATAGAGACCTGGTATGATAGAGCACCCAGGTTACTCTAGTAAATGGGGGAGGAGGAGATGGGACATATGTGATTTTAAGCCTATCTGTCTTTTCTAATAGCACGACTTCATGTGTTGTAGGCTAGAAAATATGGGGCGTACACATATGGGTGAGCATACAGTTTTTATGTGTCAGTATGTGTAGTTTTCTTTCTTTAATTTAAAACATACATACTTACAAGACCTCATCTTCAAAATGGTCCTTTCTTCTTTTCTAAAGTATATTTTATTGATTATGTTATTACATTTCTCCCAATTTTTCCCCTTTTAGCCCCCTCTGTCCAGCAGTCCCCCACTTAGTTCATGTCCATGGGTTGTGCACATAAGTTCTTTGGCTCCTCCATTTCCTATACTGTTCTTAACATCCCCCTGTCTGTTTCGTACCTCCCAGTTATGCTTTTTAATCCCTACACCTTTTCTCCCATTTGTCACCTTCCTCCTCCCAGCTGATAACCCTCCAAATGACCTCCATACCTATCATTATGTTCCTGTTCTGGTCGCTTGCTTAGTTATTTGATTTAAAAATTTTTTTTAAGATTCAGTTGTTGATAGTTGTGAATATCTTGCCATTTTAATGTTCATAGTTTTGACCTTCCTTTTCTTAAATAAGTTCCTTTAACATTTCATGTAATAATGGCTTGATGATGAACTCCTTTAGCTTTACCTGGTCTCGGAAACATTTTATCTGTCCATCCATTCTAAATGATAGCTTTGCTAGATAGAGTAATCTGGGTTATAGGTCCTTGGTTCTCATCACTTTGAATACTTCTTGCCAGCCCCTTCTTGCCTGCAAAGTTTCTTTTGAGAAATCAGCTGATAGTCTTATGGTACTCCTTTTTGGTAACTCTCTGGTTTTCTCTTGCTGCTTTCAAGATTCTCTTTATCTTTAACCTTTGGCATTTGAATTATGGTTTGTCTTGGTGTGTTCCTCTTTGGGTCCAACCTGTTTGGGACTCTTTGCTTCCTGGACTTGTATGTCTCTTTCCTTTGCCAAATTAGGGAAGTTTTCTTTCATTATTTTTTCAAATAAATTTTCAGTTTCTTGCTCTTCCTCTTCTACTTTTGGCACCCCTATGATTCAGATGTTGGCATGTTTGGAGATGTCACAGAATCTTCTTATACTATCCTTATTTTTTGAATTCCTATTTCTTCTTTTTTTAAAAATTTACAATTGTGGGGAGGGCTGGGGCGGAGGGACGGGATGGGAGTAGAAAACAGAAAACTGTATAAGAACAACAATTAAAATTTAATTAAAAAATAGTCATGGGGATAAAAAGCACAGCATAGGGAATTTAATCAATAATATTGTAGTAACTACAGATAGTGCTAGGTTGGTACTTGAAATATTGGGGGATCACTTTTTAATGTATATGATTGTCTAACCACCATGCTGTACACTTGAAATAATGTTGAATGTCAACTGTAATTG